>JAJJMC010025361.1:6957153-7060422 GCA_023531435.1 Papaver californicum | reverse complement strand
GGGGGTGTAATCCCGTGCGGGGGGGGGGGGTGTGGTGGGGGGGGGGGGTTGAATTACTTGTGCGTGTAAATGTCGAATTTATCAAAGAGAGACAAGTAAAGACTAAGGGGGAGAACATATCACCGTAGTATTGCTTTAAATTTTTGGTACAACAGAATTTTAATTAGATAAAAATGTTCCGCACTGGATTACAACTTGAGTAGATTTATTATTTATTCTAAATACTCAAATTTGACTATTTTCATAAGTTATTACTAAGTTGCGGTTCTTCAACAACTAGGTGTTGAACGAATACATGAAGAACTTGAAGAACGAGGAATTCAAGCAATGTTGATGATTCAAGAAATCAATAAGCATCCTGGATATTGAGCTTAAAATTAATTTTTTATTTAAATTCATATGTTATAGATAGTTTTGTCACTAAAATTGACAAAGGGGGAGATTTTTAGAGCATCGCTAGGTTATACTTACAAGTTTTGGTATGTCAAGCTTTTTATCAATGTTGGATGAACAAAACTATATCTTGATTTATAGTATACTAAAGTCAGTCTTGGACTAGGAGTAGAGCATGGTAGTTGAGTATCATAATTCACCGAATAACCCTTGAAGATTGAAGACTGAAGAACAACGAAAACATCTGCGAGGATTTCATCAACAAAGGTATGGCGAAGACTGACTATCCTGTTTACTCTTTATTTCTACAGTAAGTTCCTTCGTACTTTCTCCTTATTCTCTGTTTACTCTTTATTTCTACCATAAGTTCCTTCGTACTTTCTCCTTATTCTCTGTTTACTCTTTATTTCTACCATAAGTTCCTTTGTACTTTATCCTTATTCTCACCTTGTTGATTGTCATCTCTAAATCCTCTATGCTCCTGCAAAAAGATGATCTTCAACCCATAATTATCATGTGAAAACCAAGCATTTTTTTCTTAAGTATATAATTTTAATATGTTAATAAGTATGTTATATTTTTATAACAAATTGATCACCAAGTAATTGTATTGTGGATAAATCTCTTAAAATCTTTTGACATCAAAGTCAAAACCAATTGGCATTTTGATAGGATGATCTCAATATATTTTATTGAGATGTTAAGTGTTTTTATAGCACTATTATCCCTCACCATCCTCTCATATATTTTCTTTTAACCCTCTAATATATGGACATTCATATTATCGATATAATATATATGAGAAAAAATAAAAGATAAAAAAATGTCCGAATACTTCGGATTTTTTTTATTCGCACAGTGCTTTGATAATCTTGATCCAGAAGCATCACAACCAAGTGTGCAATGAAAAGGGAATTACTTAGTAAGGTTTGCCCTTAAGGACTCGGTAGATGTTAAATATCACAACTCTCTTTATATAGCCGTTGCCGTATCGTGTGCAAGTTGTTAAGCAAAGCAATCTATTGAAACATCATTGACCGTTAGATAAAGTACGAAAATACACGGAAAAGGGAACAAAGTATACGCTGTTCATCTCAAATACCACTTTATCTGTATAAGAAACTTCCATGACTTTTTAGACATCGCAACAGTAGTAAAGAACTGTACCACTACAAGGGCAACGGGCAAACTTTCAACACCTCTATATAGATGATTATAGGACCCACTGCCCTCGAAAATAATTCTATAGGGGACCCCATAGTAAAAGGTATTTTTGATGTAGCCAATCAGAAGAAATCAAAAAAAATTCTTTTGATTAGACTCTTCTATTAAATCTTGACAATACCATTAGATCTTTCAATCAGACGGTTAAATTGTCTTTATCAATAGTCAATAAAAAATGTTTTTGATGGTTGGGTCCCACTAGTAAAAAACCCATACTACTCAACTACAAAGAGATGGATAGAGATAGATCATTGATGCGGGTAGGTCCCATAAAGAGTTATCATCATATAGATTTAACAAATTTATAACATATACCAACTCTGGCCCCATTTCTCTCTGATCAAAACCTAACTTTTGCTTTCTTAAGAGAGTGATTAAGGGGGTCCTATGCCCCTTCACTATCAATCATAATTAACATACAAATGAAGTTCTTGTCTTCTGTTCAATGTTTACGGTTTTTAGCCCTTAGATTATCAAGTACTTTTTAGCCCTTGGTTTATCTAAGTAGTCTTTTTCCCGGTGGGAGTAAGAAATCAATGGATGTCCGAAAACTCGGATATATGTCCGAATTTACGTCTAAAATATTAAATATTATACGAACATATAAAATGAACATTTATATTTTTCTTGGTTTGCACCTAAAACATCAAATATTATCCGAAAATATAAACCGAAAATATAAACCAGATTCGGATCATAAAAATAGTTTTACGCGGACGGAAGAAAAACTGAAAAAATAAAAACCTTATAAACTTCTTTAAAAACATTTGATTTTAACTGTAAATGTTAGTGATCAGTGGTCCTAGATTTTAAAATGAGTAGTAAAATTTACCTGTTGATGATTAAGAATTACTATTCAACTAAAGAGATTAGCATAGGAAAGAAAATGAAGACAAAAAGATTTAAAGTCTGAATGTAGAGGCATGTTTGTTGGCCTCAATCATTTGTTTCTCTTATTAGTTTTTCCAACATATAAACACATATTTAACAACATTACTAAAAAAAAGTCTCTCTTTTTCTCACTTACACTTCTCTTACACCTCTCATTTCTCTGTTTCTCTCTTTTTAACTTGCATCTTATAGAGTAATAAGAGCTACTACTACTAAAACCTAAGCTTTTGATTTATATATAGTAATCTATAAATTACTTATTAAATCCCTAATTAACATAGATAGATTTATATATCATAATTAAGAAAAAAAACCTAAGAACAAGAAAAATTGAACATAACTCCCATCTTTCATGTATAATTAGCAACAGTCTTGACCGAACTCGAACTCTCACCGACACCAATCCATCCATCAGTGATGCAAAGCAGAAGGTATATTTTTCCCAGCTTCAAAAATTTACATCACATTGCAACTACTGGTGTTTTCGTCGCTGAAGTAATGCGTGTATGGATCGTTCATTGGTGGCTGCATTTGCACTGGTGGTGCCATATAATTCACAGCTGGTGGTTGTCGAGCATACATCATTGGATGGAAACCTTCAGGATTGTTATTACCCATATTAGCAGCAGCTGCTGCACGCTGTTGCTGTTGTTGCATTTGTTGCTGCTGCATCATCATAGCAGCTATGTATTGCTGCTGCTGCTGTTGTTGAAGTTGTGGGTTTCCTCCTCCCATGACTTCAGGTCTCGGGCCTCCTTGGAAATATCCTGGTGGTGGTCCTCCGCCGCCACTCATGGCCGATGCTGGAAGACCTTGAACAGCAGGGATGTTGCCCATCTGAGCTCCCATGCCCATTGGTATATTATTACCCATCTGACCATTCATCTGAATATTCCCTTTCTGACCCATCGGAAAATTCCCCATCGGACCACCTCCATTTCCATTTCCATTTCCCCCATTACCACCACGACCGTGAGTCATGTTAATTTCATGAAAATCACCAGGAAGCATATTGTCCATTTTGCCACCACCTTTCTTTCCACCATTGTTGGGCATACCTTTATTAGTCCCACCTCCACCATTGATAACATTTTTTAAATCTTGTGAATTTCCTCCACCACCACCTTTACTTCCATTTTTACCACCACCGCCAGCTTGGTTTGGATTTTCTCCACCACCGCCACCGCCCTTTTTACCACCATTACCATTTTTCCCATCGTTATTTCCAGGATTACCCTTCATTTGTACTGGCACAGGGCCATTACCACCTCCTTTCTTGCCACCATTATTTCCAGCAGGATTTCCATTACCACCACCACCACCACCACCACCACCAGTTTTGTTATTCATCATCTGAGGATGCTGACCATTACTCATCATCATACCAGGAGGCATCATACCCGGAGGCATACCTTTAGGCATCATACCCGGAGGCATACCATTAGACATCATCATTCCTGGCGGCATACCACCCCCTGGTCCTCCTTTAGGCATCATCATCCCATTTGGCGGCATACCCCCTCCTCCTCCTTTAGGCATCATCATCCCATTTGGTGGCATACCACCACCACCACCACCACCTACTTTATTCATCATCATCTGAGGTCCTCCTCCGCCACCACCAATAGGTTTCATCTTATTGACAGGATGATTCGGATCATCAAACTCATCATCAAACTCATCATCATCATAATCGTCATCGTCAAACTCATCATCTTCATCGTCAAATTCATCATCGTCATCATCAAACTCATCTTCATCATCAAACTTAACTGACTTTGGATCTTTCAAATTTGGTAATTTTAGATCTTTAAACCCTTTCATCTGTGCTAATTGCTGCATCATCTGCTGCTGCTGCTGCTGCTGCAATTGCTGTTGTTGCAATTGATGTTGTTGTGGATTTTGTGGAGCTCCTCCTCCTCCTTTTTGTTGCTGTTGTTGTTGTGGAGGTCCTCCTTTTTGTTGGTCTTTACCACCTTTACCATTCTCAATTTTAATGTTCTTGAACTGTGCATTGAGCTGATTCTGATTATTATTGTTGTTGTTGTTAAAGAGTTGTTGTTTTTGAGAACCCCAAAGCTCTGCATGTTTACCAGCTTTGACAAGCTTCTTAATCAGAGCATTTGGGTCAACATTACCAGAAACTGTCACCTTCCCTTGTTCTGAATCTATGCTTGTTTTATATACCCCTGTAACCAAAAAAGAACACATTTTTATAAGAACAATAATCATATCTTTTACTCAATTTGAGAACGGAAATGAGCAGTTTTTTCTAGAAGATTGAAAATTCATGAATCAATTGATTAAATGAGGAAGAATTTGTATGAAATGAAATTTACCTTCAATTTTCTGCAATAATTTCTTCACTTTTTGTTTACATCCATCACAGTGTATATTCACTTTCAGAACACAAGTCTGCAGATTACACAAATTGAGCCCACAAAATTAGAAAGTAAAAAAAAAACAGAGTAAACAACCAAAAACATGAAATTAGAATTAAAACAGTAATTAATATGCAAGCTGAGATTTTTCGAAGATCTCAAGTAGAAAACAAGCAAAGGGTTTAAAAAGGGATTGTACCTGTATCTTCAAGAACTCTTCTTTACTCATAATTTCCTCTCCAGTTATGAACAACAATCAGAATAATACTAATAGTCGGGCAGTAGTAGTACAATAATTTCACAAACAGCAACAATGGGGGTGAAATAATTGATCAGAGATCCCAAATTAATTGAATTCAACAAGAAAAAATTCCAAAAAGAAAGAAGCTAGTTCTTTGTTTTATGATAGAAAAAACAAATGAGGTTGGTTTTTTTCTGTTCTGCTGCAAAGAAAGGAAAAACAGGAGAGTTACTACAAGGTTCAGTGTTTTTAATGGAGAGAGAGAGAGAGAGAGAGAGAGAGAGCGGTGGGTAGTAGTGAGTAATGAAGAAGAAGAAGAAGAAGAAGAGAGACTGAGACTGTAACTTCCCTTTCACCCTCGGTTTCCTCTATTTCAGGGTTGTATTTTTGAAGACACAGAGAGAGATCAGAGATGAGTTTCTTTCTCCACTCTTTTTTCACCTTAATTTATTGGGTTTATGTTTTATGACCGTACCTTTTTTTAATCGGCTTGGCTTGGCTTGGCTTGGCTTAACTTGGCTTGGATTTTTCACATTTCTCTTGATTACTTCTATTCTATCTTTTACTTTATTACTGTGTCATTTTGTTACTGATTCATGTGAAATGAAAACAGTAACAGCGTGTTTGGTCGTAGGAAATATTATTTCATTTTTATGTTTAATAAATAGGAATAGAGGTGATTAGGGAAATGATTTACAAAGAGTAAAGGAATTTAAAATCTATGAAAATAATGAGTTTAGGATTTTTCCTATCAGGAAATAGGATTTTTGGGAATATGATTTCCTTCCCCACGACGTAAAAATCTCTCAAAAATAATCTCCTAGATATCTCCCAAGGCTTTATTTTTAAAAAAAAAATTTATAAAACCTACAAATCACATAAAAAAATACCCCTTAAATTTTAGGGCGATGAAAGGCACCACATCAGTGTCTATGGATAGAAGATTAAAATTAGGAAACCTCTAGTTGCCTCGTTCTAAGATTTTAACCAACACGAAATGTGTGAATGAACCTTATGTTATGTCAGATGGATAGTCAGGTTTGTAAGTTAGGGAAGTAAAGCCAACCTAAATTATTACAGGATGAGAGGGCCTTGACAATTATTGTTTGTTTGTTTACACCTTTAGATTAACGTGCCCTAACTAATATTTACATCTCTAGCTAATTATTCGTTTTTCCTCTTTAACAACATTGACATGTTTAACCAAATAAAGATCTAATTACCACCTAATACTCACTCTAATAGGAATTCAGAAAAAATTAATTAGATTTGCTGCAGTTTATATAAAAAATGTTTATGTGACATCTCAATATTATCTTTTAAAAGAGTGCATACAAAATAGTTATTAAATATGAGATAAAATTCTTCATAACATTCTTAGAACAAGGGTTATAGGATAGAGTGTTCAAGTACTCCATCTATTTTAAAATGAATGAGTGACTAGGCGAAGGAGGGATTTTGCATTATAGAGCAGTGAGGAAAAAAAAGGCTAGATGGGTGAAGTTCCCTGTCTAGCTTTCAAAATTATTTTCTTTTAATAAAAAATAGTCAGACATGTGAAGTTCCTCCGTCTGGCTTTCAAATATATTTTCCTAGATCACAGTCGTTGGATGCATCGATCAGAACCGCTTGATGAAACTTTTACCTAGACGGGGGAACTTCGCCCGTTTAGGATTCCTTGGACGGGTGAAGATCCCTCGTTTGGCCTAGATGACTGAAGTTCACCCGTCTAGAGAAGACTGGCGACCACTCTTTCGATTGAAGAAGTGTATGACTTTGGGTGTTTGAATGAGAAAACTCTACCCATAGTGGAGTCTAATTTGATCAATTTTGATCAAACTTCTTCATTTTAAAGGAGAACACTCTACCTATATTGCTCTTAGCACACAGAATAATGAGACCAATTGATTACCTAGAACTGGGAAGGTGTCACCCTTAAACCCAAGGTAATCACACCACAAATTTTTTTGGCTGATCTAACATAGCTACATAATTAATATAATCAGTTAGATATTGATCTGATATTTGAATTTACACTCAAATGTGCCCAAACTTAGATTTCGAGTCCCCGATTTAGGGGTTTATATTACTCAGGTCTAGGCTATGGGAGAGTTGGATAAATGGGGGAAATGCCCCATTCTAGAAAAAAAGTACACAAAAATTATTTTAGTATTATAAATTAAAAATGTAGAAAAATACAGAAGAAGAAGAAGATGAAGAATTCTTATTGGAATATCATATTATAAAGGAAATATTCTCTATTCATAGGAAAAGAAAATAAGCATTTATAATGGAATTAAAGGACATGCATCCATTACTATTAGTAATGGTGGTTACAAAGTAGTGGGGAAAATAAAAAAGTAAAGAGGAGATAAAAAATGATAATGGTACAAGTGTGGTGTAAATACAACAAATATTATTAAGTTCAAATGTAAAAAAAATGCATTATAGGTTTTAGTGCGAAAAACAAAGGTATGGGTTTTCGATAGAATTATTGTTTTTACAAACAAACAAGCAAGAAACAAAATATTGAATGAAATTACAAGTTATATGATAATAACAAACATTATTAAAAAAAATATCTAAAATGAATAAAAAAAAATTTGATAAAAAAAACGTTATCCCTCCCGTTTCAAATAAAATTAATTTTTTCAGTGTTATCAAAGAAAAAAGAACACTTCGCAAAATAAATATGATGTATTTCTAGAACAATACTTTGTAATATTCATCGAATATTATAGTTATATTTATACCCGTTATTAACATATATCCGAACTCTCTTTTCTTTTCCCTTTCTTATAAAAAAAACTCTAGAAACGTCATATCGATCTTGCTCAAATCTATTTTTTTTGGACCAATCTGAGCAAGGATTTTTAAGTTTTAGGTGATAATTAATTGGATAAGATGTTTTTATATCGTTTTTGTTGTCTTTTGACAAAAAATTTCGCCGTTTTAGGACAATTTTTCTTCGTCGTTGTAGGGTGAGTTCTTCAAATTTTGATGACTGGTGGTTTACTATTCTCGATTCAAAAACATCGACGATTCAATACGATATCACTTTGAATCCATTGCCAAGGGATTTAGGGCATTCAATTTTGTTTGGATTCACAAATCTATGGACAAATTATTCCTTTCCATTATGAGCATCTCTTATTAAAAGAGAATACAATCATACTAAATGGTTAGAATTATTTTTGGATTATAATATCATCTCTTCCTTTTATATAAATAAAAATCAAATATTGTTGAGGTTTATTGCTCTTTTCCTTTACGATTTAGGGCTTGATTATTTTATATTTTAATATTTTTATTATTTTTATAAACAATTTTAATTTAAATAAATTAAAATATATTGATTGTTTAGAAAAAAAACTTTCCAACGGTATACACTTATATAGATTATCCGTTCTCCAGATTGCCAGATATGTCATCTAAGAATACTATTAGCAAAATTTTGTGAACGATTAATTGCACCAATTTTGAATTAAGAAGGCAAGTGGATGGTTAATTTATTTGTCACGTGGAACAAAAGATGTCACGTGAAAGAGAGATAAAATATTGGTGTTATGAATTGTACTTAAAGATTAAACAAAGGGATTAGTACTACTAATCTCTGGTAGAGTGTTGAATGAAACTAAGGATATGTATGATCATCATCATGCCTAACAAGGTTCCTATTATAAAAGATAATAATCACCTGGTTTAATTAAAAAAAATATAATAATCACCTGGTTTAATTAAATAAAAAATAATAATCACCTGGTTTAATTAAACAAAATTACTCAATAATATGAAGTCAAATTTTGTTTTTTAAATCTCTTTAAGCGTCCTTACTTTATAGTCTTAACTTTATTAATAAAATTATTGTTGTTATCTTTTCTTAAAAGCTTCACCACAACCCCCAAGTGAAGAAAAATTTGTCCTTTATTTTTTTTCTTTCTTTGAGAAGTCCTTTTAATTGCCTGTAAAATGTACTAGTCTAGTGAGTGTCTGTCTGAGTCATAGACAAAATATCCCAAAACCCTAAAAATGTGTTTCATTGATACAAGCTTTATGGCTTTGAGGTTTGTAGGTCACAGAAGAGGTATTTTGTGTGTAAATCTAGACATAATAGTAAGTAAATTATTACTGCTGTCAAAAAAAGATGAATAAAATAAAGTGTTGATTTTACATGGAATGATAAAATTATGATAACAATCAAGCTAGATGGATAGATATAGATAGCTGTTGAAAGGACATCATTTTGTGAGGTAAATGTGAAATTTGATTTTTGTATTTTGTACAAGTTTAGTAATTTTGTTACTAGGTAGGGTTTTATAAATTTGGTACACATTAAGCATCTATGTACTACTATTACCATATGTCACATGTGATCACCACATGGCCGTTGGATGGTGACATTCATTCTTTACTTGCCAAAGTTACCGGTAGTTTGGACTTTGGAGAGCTCTATATTCACTTTTTTTTTTTCAACGATGTAAAATGGATTAATATAGTTATTTGAATTTTTTTTATTCCTTCGGTGTTCTGGTTTCTGAATATTTTTGATCTAACAACATCATAATAAATTATTAACAAATATGAACAATGCTATAAAATTTTAGTAACTTTGTTATTCTATTAGAGAAGTATCCGAAGGGAAAGAATTTTCTTTTCTTATTGAAATTCGGTTCATAAATTTCCAAGTTATGAGAATGTGAAACAAAACCTTAAAGAGCAAAATTCCTTTCTTTTGTTTGCTAAATTTGAGGTTTTGTGTTTTGGCGTAAAGAGAGGAAGCCCCATTCACATAAGCCTACAAACTTTATTAAAAAAGAAGAAAGAGTTAAAAAAATGAGATCAAAATCAAATCAATACTACTAATAATTTAATTTAATTTAAAAGATTAATTGTTTGTTAATTAATAGTGGTTAAGTTAGCGTAAATTAGGGAGTTCCCATATACTCAAATACTAGCAGTAGTAATTAGTATCATTAATTAGTCAGAGAATTTTATGATCTTTTTACTGAATTCAATAGTTGATTATAATTCCAAACTTCATTTGCTTATTCCTTCTCTTAAAAAGCTCATATTTAGACAACTCTCTTTTTAGCATTCCCCCCACCCCCACCTTTAATTTTTGAATTTAATTTATTTTTGTTTAATATTTTTCTAATTATACATGCCTAGTTGCTAATTGTGACATTTTAAGTGTCATTAAGTCTTAATACTATATATTTCTAGATCTATCTATTAAACTGTAAAATATCTGGTTATGATGCTGTTAGATGAAAAATACACGAGCAATTTTTTCCCAGACGTTCATCCTACAAATTGAGTATATATACAAGTTTAGTATTGCACTGTGATATTCCCTTGAAGGATTGCATACTATCACTTCCCAAATCATTTTATGACTTGATTCAAAAGTTGATCATACATGTAGTAGTAGTAGTTATTGTACATTTTGTGATAAATGCAATGTGCCATTTATCACCCTCCTTGACACTGCCGACATGACAGTGCAAAGGAGACATCCACACCATGCTGCAAGGTTCATTAGATGCCTAAATTTGTTAGTGCCCATGAGTGGAGTCAAAAGGAATCAAGGTGTGATTCAGATGTGGCCATGAAGATGATCTTGAGATCTTATATTTGTACGTTCAAACATTACTGCATGGGATCTCATCATGAGGTATTGTAGAGTAGAGTCTCAATAAAGAAAGCTTTAGTATCTGAATGAATTTCTTTCTCTCTTTTTCACTGATCTTAGAGCAAAGTAATTCATTATGTCGGGTCAAAAGTTAAGAAGTCATTAAAACAATGGAATAATGCTCTCTAGCCCTCTGGTATGAATGTAGGATTATATTTAAGTAACTAACTTGAGAGAGATCACATAAAAAGCTCTGCCAACAGACTCCTTCTGCAAGCCACATGATGCTTTCATGCAGTGGTGGGACAAAAAAGAAAGAAAAAAGCACTAGTTCTCATCATCCTCATTCAACACACAAGAGAAATGTAGGTAGAATTTTATCCAGGAACCAAAATCCAACAAGAACTGATTGGGTTTGTTCACACAAGGATCGTGTATATAGTATGCATTCCGTGCCTGTTCTAGGTTTGAAGCAGACTGACACTGAAGTAAATTCGAAATACCCCATGACATATTCTTGAACCGAAACTAAGCACGAACCCAAACTGGCTTGTTTTATATAAGTACCGTTAGCTGATTCTCAAAGTAGGTAGCTGGATGAATCAAGAAATCAATAATGGAAAACAAAAAAGACCAATAATCTCATTAACTAAATGGTCCTGCAAACTTACTTCTCAATCACAAAAGAGAAATGGCATAGCAAAAAGATCCCACCATCTTACTATGTATTTAAACCATTTTACTCCTTTAGAACAACGAAAAGTACCTACGTTGGATGACGAAAGAAAAAATATTCAAAGTAACTTCTACTCAAGGAAGAGTGGTTTTTGTTTGTATGTCTTTGTTGTTTGCTGGATGGGGTTTAGCTGACTTGAATGTGCTAGTTTCTGATTCTAGATTAGTAGGGCTAACCAAAAACTTCAAAGGAAACTAAGATAACCCCCTTTAATTTATGGATCTCAAGTTCATGGACCATTTCTCTAAGTTCACCAAGATCCTAGACTGACAAAGGTTTAGTATTGTGTTCTTTTCTTTTCTTCAGTTTGTAAACATAACTGATAGTTAAAAAATGAAAACCCTAACTTTTGTCTGCTATTCTCCTTACAGATCCTAGAGCTATATCCCAAAGTCTTAAAGACACCAAGTCTGCACTGCTCCCTTATTACTTCCTCAATAGCTTGCTTACATAACAAATATTCTCCTACTACTCTTTTTGGTCCTACCTAAAGATAAAAGTTAGTCTTCTCTCTTTACCACATTTCCCACCTGGACCATTTTGCTTTACTCTTTTTGACCACTTCTTACTTTCTTATGCACAAATACTATTTTCCTATAATGGATACAAAATTGAAGAATGGGAATTGCAGAAAAGGTAAACAAGTTAAAGGTTTTAATATCTCAAAGTGTGCATTCATACATGGTATGAAACCTAATAGACAAACATGTGTACTGAATGCATAATGTTTATCCAAGGGAAATATTAGTCCTTTCTGTCTAGTTAACCATATATTCTTAATTACAGAAGTATGTACTGACCACTTTAAACAATCATAAGAATGTTTATATAAACATGTAAACAGTTTCAGGTGCTAAGGCAAATGCTCGCTGACATATAAATGGATATTCAAACAAAATAAAAGTTCTTTTCAAAGTATCCACCCTAACTTTGTTGGCATGTACAATCGAAATTCATTCAACAAAACACTAGAAATTGAGATACAATTGTTGTTTACTAGCAGTACTGGTAAGAAATATCATAATAATTCTATTGAGATGTTTTTCTCGAGGTTAATTATAACAATATAACTATTTGAAGAACAGACATGTGTATATATAACAAGCATGGAGAGAAAAAAAAAAGAATGTGAAAAAACCTTGGCAGTCCTGAATCTCATTGTTCACGGTTGATCATCTTAATCTCAAGAAGTTCCTCAATGGGTTGACGACATATGGGACACTTGTTCGTTTGGCGCCTCAGCTCGTTCGCACACTCATTGCAGACACACTGAAAATAGAAGAAATTTCTGTCAACTAAGAGCACAATGCTGACACAAAATTTGTGATCAAGAAAGTAAATGCAGCAATAATAAGACTCGTGCATAGAGTTTCTCTTCATAGGCAGAAGTTTTAAAATACCAAAGATTGGTGAGAGATAGAAACAACATAAATCAAGCTAGGCTATCAAGATAGGTCAAAATTTGAATACATAACAGATACCATTTTATGTGAGTATTTGTTTTGTGCGACAAATATGATGACCATCTAACGAGTTCTTCATCAAACTTTGGACAAAAATAAAACTGACATGAAGTTTCTACCCATTATGAATAGCTTTCTACAACCAATGTAAAACGAAGGAATTCAAGTCTGATGATGGCAATAAGGCTCTAGGTTATTGCAGACTATACTCCTAAAAATATTAAAAGTACCCAAATCCGGTGGATGCTGTTTTCCAGAGAAAACTAATCAAAGGAACCCAAGTAATATGATTCAATGGAAACTCTGTGGAGTCCCACAAAGCACCATTGATTTGAATCAGTTAGTACTATATCCTCTAAGCTCAATTTGTTTTGCGTACTCAATAGCTACATCAGTGAAATACCAACAAGTATGTCTCAAGAATAATAGGAGAAAAGAGAACAAATAAAACAAAGTGGTTTGTGCACTCACCATATGCCGACAAGGAAGGACAGCTGTGTCCTTTGGTTCAGACATGCAAATTACACAATCTTTCCCTGGATCATTATCATCAATGTTTGCTTCTGTTGAATTGCCAATCCCATAGATCTCACGCAACTCATAGCGCTCCCCATCAATCCACAATATTTGCTTAACTACTTTAACCTGGAAGGCACCTTGATTGTTTTTCTCAAGGACAGCTTCAGAAATTTGTGCACGAGATGTACTGGGTAGCGACTGCTCAGAATCTTCAACCATAGGCAAAGGTGGTTGGCATGCTTCGGCATATATTACAAGGGGGAATACCTCTTCAACTGGAGACGGTCTTGAGAGATCTTCCAACGCAAAGAAACCTAAGTCGATACCAGTTCCTGACGGTTGATGAAATTTCTGACCTAGACCTTTCTGAAAGGGGACTGTAACAGGCATACAAGCATCGGGATATAGTGGAGAATATCTACAGTTGGCACCTTCCTTGGCGAAGTAATAAATAGTGATGCTATCATTAAGACAAAATGAAAACCCATCATTCATTTGAAACAATATCACACTCTGAAAAAGACCCAAATATATATATATATAGAGAGAGAGATAGATAGATAGATAGAATATCGGGGTCATCTAAATAGGCATGCAACAAAGGTAGCTTTTCCACTCTTTTAAATCAATAGAGCTTCATCCACCTGTATTCTTTTACCAGTGTCTGGGGTTGAAGCCCTTCATCAAACCTCTTTTAAGGAAGCAAGACAAGCTTATTCTTTCTCTCCAGTGGATGCAAATGATGTCAACATAGAAACCAATTTCCCTATCCAATTTATATGGTACTTCTGTTTAATCAGTATAATGTCAATGCAAATTCTTTAAGTATTACTCTAGCTTTCGCAGCATAATGCATCTCATACCAAATGTATCTAATTCAAGGCCTGAAATACAAACATACCAAGTAAAGCATCCAAAAGCAGGACTGTACAAAGAGTTCATCTATCCTGTCTAGTCCTAAAGGTCATGTAATACCATACTTCTCTAGGAAATTTGTGTAAATCATCAGTGTATTCTGTGTAGTACAGGAACTCAAAGCAGGGAAGAATAACGAGTCCATGCATTCTGTAGTCCCAAACGTTTTGTTATACTCATACTTCTTTAGGGAATAGTATGTACCTCTCAAACTTTGCGTTTTCAGCAGTTATTGCATATAAAGAAGTTCTCGAACTAAACCAAGGTTAATTATCCATAAGTGAATGTTAGTATCATCCAGCATACATGTGTTACATATATGTTCAATCCTAAACAAACATAGACTAGTTCTTAAAGACCCACTCTGAGCATAACCCCTATCCGGAGATTCATGTGTACACTGTATAACTACAAACACCACCTCGACCATTGAAACTCAACACTACAATTTACTTATAGATAAAAAATTCACCTTTCAATGTTTTCGTTTTGAAAAGTCTCAAAAAGACAACTTAAACTTCATGCCAAAACTTTTTCTGAAATCCTTAAATCCGCTACACAGTTTGCAGTTTTTAATGCGTCATTACTACCCTAAAATCTTGACCCATTCCAAACACTTGAAAGTTGAAACTGTAAGTCCCAAAAGACCCACGGGTTCTCTACCAAATGGTTAATATGTTTCCTCATAATCTAGCAATGATACAGTGGTAACAAACAAGTAATTGAAACCAATAATCTGCCTAGTCCATTGGCTATTATGAGTACATGACTACACGCAAACTACTAGATTCCCAAAATATGTTCAAATGAATCACTTAAACACAACCCTTGACAATAATCACAGCTTCTTATTGTAACAACAACCAATTTGCTTATATTCATCTCTATTCACACAACAATACAACAAAAATGAGAATAATTCAACTGATCTAAAACCCAAATTAAACAAACAAGTTCATTAAAAAACACAATTTTAATAGTCCCATACCTTCCATCGACAAGAGCATCATAAGTGAAAGAAACCAAATAATAATCAAGGTTATGTTCATCAATCTGAATCTTGATAGTATCTTTATGAACATTCACATCATTCCTAATTTTCTTTGCTTCTTGATATGGTACTAATGGCAGTAATACTTGTTGTTGTATAGGTTGTTGAGGCATCATCATATGAGGTCTAATCCAAGGTTGTTGCCACTGATTAGTATTACTCTGATTGTAAGGATAGTGATTTTGTTGATAATAATATGGATGATTATTAAGATTAGGAGGTGGAGGAGGATACATAGGATAGTGATTTAGTTGTGGAGGGTTTTGATATGGGGGTTGTGAATTATTATATGGAGGAGGAGGAGTTTGAGGGTAAGAGTTGTAGCAATTTGGCGGGGGTGGTGGTTGTTGTGATGGAGGAGGAAAAGAATAAGAAGAGGAGGAGGAAGTTGAAGGGAGTGAATTAGGGGGGTTTGGGTTTGGGTATGAAGAAGAAGAAGAAAGGAGTAGAGATGGAGATGGGTTTTGATCATATCTCTGTTGTTTACTTGATGATAACCCCATTATTTCTTCTTCTTTTGTGAAGAAAAAGAACCAGAGAAGAAGAAGAAGAGTAAAAAAAAGACTTGTTTTGATGTTCTCTAGTAAGAGGAAGGAAGGAAGGAAGGAGGGAGGAACGAAGATGGGATGATTGGAATTAGTGACACACACATTATTATTACTATTATTAGGAAGGAGCATAGGATCTGATGTTATTCGTGTGGCTTTCTTGAAGAGGTCCAATCAAGTTGATTTATGTCCGTTGGTTATTTTATGTAAGAAAACGTAGATCGGGACCCATTTGACCAGGTGTTAGATAACTCAATGGGTCAACGGTTTGGACATTTTGTTTTTGACTCCTTGATGATCTTCCTTACAGCTTTGATACCATGTATTTTCTGGACTAGTACGAACTATTTTGGGCTATATATATAAAATAAAATAATATTATTATATAGTAACTTTTTTTATTCTCGTCTACTTATTTTATATAATGATTAATTTACCTTAAATTATTTAATATTAATATTGATAAATTAATTAATTAATATAGGTTATAGATTATAATGTTAGAAAATAAAAAAGATCTAGGTAAACAATTAATTCCGATTACAAACAAACTATGACAAATTTATTTGAAAATTTCTCAGAATCAGTAGATAAAATTAAACACTTACTTTCGATTACACTTAGGACTTAATAAACTCATAACTTTCAAAAAAAATGAATTTTTCTCCTTTTTCCTGATAGTAGTGCGTTTTTGCGAGATCCTCCTACACAAACATAGAACAAAAAGAACATAATTCATCAAATTTACTATGTTATTATTGAAAGATCTTAGAACTTAGCTTATGTAAAAGATACTTACAAATTGTTGGGTCGACAAACCTAAATGGGTACGGTTAAAAATCTGTTGTTGTACAGCTATATAATCAGCTATCCCTATTCGGATAAGTTGGTACCTATCGTGAATTTGTTCAAGAGATATTTTCTTTAGATTTCCATAATCTCGTACGTATTTGATGTAGATCCTCCCCCAAAAGGTTTCGGGTGCAACCCTTCTAGCTATGACATCTTTACATAGGGTTTCGTTATACCATGTTTTGGTTATAGCCAAATCTCCAGCTGAGTCAAATGTTTCCATGCTTGTAAGTATAGGTATGAAGTGAGTTACAAAAAGGAGATGATTAAATGAACTTTGTAGAGTGTATGAAACTAGGTGTGGTATTTGGTTGAGAAAACTGGTTTATTTATAGGATAATTTCAAAAACTAGCCGTTGATTGTACTTTCATTCGAAATAATTGCACAACTTCCTCAACTATCAATAGTCATAAAAGTAAACAATAATCGATAGACAATAACATACTATAACTACCGATTACAACTATTACTCAAACACAACAACCCGTTTCCCCTACATAGAGAGACTTAACGACTATATTTTCAAAAACTTACTACAAAGAATTTAATCGGTAATTAATAGAACGATATGACTACCGATTGTACATCTATGGTCATTATTCCATGATTCAGCAGCGTCGACGAACCTTAAAGGAATTGAATCTATCCACCACCTTAAGGATGTTGAAATGAGCTTTGTAACGATAATTTGATAAAAATTCATCATTAGTTTCACCCCTCAAACGATATCGATTGAAAAGATAAGCTAAAGTCACAAATGGATCAACTTCATTGCTTATACGATTAAATCGACAAAAAAGATCAGCTCTATTACGGTTATTTGGGTTACCTGTGTCAACGTAGAATTGTTCGTGAATTCTCTCTAAATAACTCATACTCATTACACCATTTTAAAATCGTTCTTCTCGCCGTCTTGGATAGAATTGCACATATCGCCTACATAGAGATAAATCTTCTTCTACTGTGTACTCTGCAGTACTAACAATGTACGGATCAACCATACCACTTTTGAAGATTATTACTTTGATATTGGAGAAGTAAAACTTAATGGTGGTGTGTGTATGAAAATCAAGACACCCTATTTATATAGATTAGAGTCCTAACGTAACTTTCTTTTTACAAAATAGTCGTTGGAGCGAAATGTAACATGAGTGTAATAATGTGGTTCAAAAATATTAAATTAAGTGTAATCGGTAGTCACGGGTTTACAATGTATACCGATTAAGTGAAATCGGTAGCAGATGATGCATACTATCTACCGATTGTGATAAAAAAATTCATAAAACCAAAAATCTATCTCAATGGTATAATCAGCCGATAAGTTGTTTACTTCTACCGAGTAAAAGCAAAAAACCCACAGAAACCCAAGTAAGTTTCAATGTTTTAATAGGTAATTAAATAAAAAATTTTGCTACCGATTCATTTCAATCGGTGGCAAATGAAGATTACTTACTGCCGATTAAAAACCAAAAACCACCATAAAAGCCAAATCTTTTTCAATGGATTAATCGGTAGGTTGAGAAAAAACTGAACTACCGATTACAGATAATCGGTAGCAAATGATACATACTGAATACCGTTTAAAATTCAAAAAACAACATAACTCTTCTATCAAATTTCAATGGTATAATCGGTAGATAAAATATTAACTTTTCTACCGATGATTGTTAATCGGTAGCAAATGATACAATTTATTTACCGATTATAAGAAAAATCCAAAACGATAACATGAAACCATTCATAATACATAAAGGAAACTCATTCATATGTTCTAAAGATAACCATTCATGAGTCATAAACATAATGTAAGAACTTAAAATCTCAAACAACCTTTCAAAGCAAAATAATCCGAAAGATAGTACAACGAAGTGTCTACCAAAATCATAGAATCATGAAGGATTAAACAACTATCATCGGCCTCGCTTACCACGACCACGACCATGACCAACATTGCCACTATCATCTTCACCACCTTGGGGATCAGTCACGTTCTCCTCATTTGCCGGCGTTTGAGGAACCCTGATCTCTTTTGACCTTCGATGTTGGCTTCAACTTCGGCTTGTGAACTTTTTTTCCCAAAAATGAATGGCATAAGATTCATTATCAATATTATCAAATAGGTATTTGTGCTCCATTTGCTTCTCAATTGACAAAGGCACTCCCGATTTGATACATGCGGCCATCTTCTTGCCCAAAAACATAAACTGATTTTTTCTGTTTTCATGCCACAAAATCAAACGATGAATACTTGCAACATTGAGACGTAATATTTAAATCAAGAGAAAAGAATAATGCGTACCAGTTTTTCGTAACCAGATGGTTTGTCTTTGATGATACAAGTATATGAAGTATGACCCTTTCCTTTATCCTTTCGGATCTCACGAAGATGAGAAACTTTCTGGTACTACTCTATACACCCCAGAGATACTTCATCACCTCGGGTCACAGGTCTCCCCATGTCCAGTATAAGTATACGCCTGTCATTCCAATGCTTAACTGATGACCTACATATGTGAACTACCTTGAGAAAGTCTTTAGTAGACTCGTACTCGTCTTTATCCACGACAAACTATTGACGAATGTGAGGCTCTGGCATGTCTTGTACATAACTGTATTGTCGCATCACCCTTGATCCATTATACAGGATATATCATATGGGGTGCCATAACGCTCCAAAGTAAAAACAGAGCTCGAACACGATTGCAATATGTCTTTCAGCACGATCTTCCTTGTATGGATCAAATACTACATCTCCGGCATTTATCGAGTCTAGCTTCACCCTTGCATCTATCAAATCCTACTCTTTGTTCCTAGAATAGATGTTCTGAAAGAGGTATTTTGTTCATCTCGGCTCACCTTTTCTCCATTCTCCATTTTCATCGACCAAACTTCAATACTGGGAAATGGTCATAGATCCATGTCTATACAAATAGCCCAATAAATATAAGAGATTGATCCTTAAAATATAAAAACAAAATATTTAAATAGAATTAAAAAAATTACATGTAATAGGCTCACATTCCCGGAAATCTGGCTAGTTAGTAGCCTCGATGCCTTTCTCAACCCTCCATTAAGTACACGAGGCAAGCGGTACCCTACGCATAATCACAGATTTTGTCTAGAGAATGCAAGAGCTATAAGAGGTTGGCGTCGATCCTTTTGCCGATACTGTCTGGGAAAATAAAATATCCCAACAAATACAGAAGATACGCCATGGCTGCCGCCTCCACTTCGGCCTGACTCAACTCCCGAATCTCTTCTTTCGCCTTGGTGCCACTGAATTTATTCGTCAAGTCGAACAATTTGAATTGCCTGGTCGGGTAAGAAAATCACCTCTTGAACTTATCCTCCGAAGTTGCTTGGTCCCAACCAAAACACTTGTTAGTGTAACTATGAAGCTCCTTCCATTCCAACTGCTTCACGTAATTTTCCTTTAAAACATTACCCTGGTCAGATAGACACATAATTTGTACAACATCATCTGGGGTAGTCGTCATGTCGCTAAACGGAAGATGGAAGGTATCAATTTTCCCATAAAATCTCTCCACAAAGGCTGATATAGCCATCTTGTCATACTCTACCATTGAATTTTTGGCTGCAGTAGATAATCCCGAGTTGGCTATAATTTCCTTTACCCTTTCACATTCACCATCTAAATCCCATTCAAGCATTTTAACTGGTGCAACTGTAGCTTTGAGCAAACAAACCGCATGAGTGTGATCCTATTATACACAATGGATTACAAACTAATTAGAACAACCGTTATTACTTTGACAAATAAAAATTAAATATCTTAAGAAAAAGATTCAAATTATTACCTCGATCCAATAGATGACCTTGGCCCAGGAGTCTTTATAACAAAATAACAATTCGCCTTCATCACTTGATAACCCAGGGATCATGCCTTCTGGAATACCATTCTTCATCAAAGATAGGGGGGGGAAGTGTCCTCCTTTTTTCTTGATTTTATTCATTTTACCTTTCCTTTTATCTTGTCTTTCTCCTTCAGTAGCACTTGGTTGTCCTACATCCACATATGGTTGACTGGGTTGTGATTATGTTCCATCTTCGTTAGAGGTTCTGGGAGCGCTGTTATCTCGTCGTGCACTAGCCGTTAGTCTTTGACCCCCAGGACAACGAGGATGTGCAACAACACCTTTATCTTG
Source organism: Papaver californicum (assembly GCA_023531435.1). Classification (NCBI taxonomy): domain Eukaryota; kingdom Viridiplantae; phylum Streptophyta; class Magnoliopsida; order Ranunculales; family Papaveraceae; genus Papaver; species Papaver californicum. Next base: position 7,039,409 of record JAJJMC010025361.1, on the reverse strand, counting down.
GACTTTCTTAGCTCGATTTAGTCTTATAATCAAAGCAAAGAGCAATCAAGTTAAGTTAATAGTTTTCGGGAAAAAAATTGACTGAAATTTAAGAATTCTACACATAATAATCGGTAGAAAGTATAGGAAAATAACTACCGATTTCTCATAATCGGTAGTACGGGTTCTCTATTATCCTTCGATTACATAGAATCGGTAGGTAATGTCCTATATTAAATACTGATTATATTTCATTTTTAGACAGAGAACTCATGGTTTTTTAGATAGCACAATCAGTAGATAAATAAATACATTACTACTGATAATAATATAGCCCCTAATTTTTTACATTATCGAACATTATATTCGGTAGTAAGTGTTTGCATTTATATAACGATTATAAGTATTGTTTCATCTTATACATCCCTAAATATCTAAAATAATCGGAGGATAAAATTTAAACTATCTACCGATTAAAACTTTAAAATTTCCAGAAAAATATTACCAGTTATAATCGGTAGATATGAGTAATAATTATTTATCGATTATGGTCGATGTTCTTGAGGAATGAAGAACGCATCACAAAACTACTAATTATATCAAATAACCAAAAACCCTAGAAATTCTAGTGACGATTTCATTCAATTCAACTAATAAATTCTTACCTTATTGGAGCCATTAGATAGTTCTGGAGAGGCTGATTGTCAGAATCAGTCTCCGTATCTAGATCATCATCTTCGTGTTCTTAGTGTTCTTCGTGTTCTTTATCTTTTTCACTATGTTCTTCAACAATCTCTCTGTTTCTTAATCTCTCTACAAAATTTGGCCGATTAGTATTATCAGATTGACGACTTGTTTGTTTCGATTGAGCCATCTTTATATCGAAGAATCGACGATGATTTGGTACGACGATTAATGATGAAACGATTAACTGGTTTCGAAAAATAGTAATGAGGGAATACTTTTGATCTTAATCGGTAGATAGAGAAGATGAGAGAACAAAAATAGAAATCGGTAGAAAATGCGAATGAATTTGAAGATTTTAGTTAGTTATGTATTAGTGAAAGGGTATAATTGGTTTCTTACCATCATTTGAACATCCCATTGCAACTGGACTTAGATGGGCATAAATAAGTAGCCCCAAAATAGTTCTTATCATCCCCCAATTGTGCAAGGCTTTGATAAATCAATTTTATTTTTATTTTTATTTTTTTTATTAAGAAGTGAGCAATATTTTTTATTTTTTGCTTTTTTCATTTTTGCAAGCAAATAATAAATCTCATTCAAGAAGATTACAAAATCTTACATCACTAACCAAAACACAACAAGTAACGAATCATAATAACATTGAAATATCTAAATTGTCCAATGAATCAAATAAATAATAATGTTAGGAGTAATCTTTAACCATTAAGAAAAAAAATTATACTTAAAGGATATGCTCCCGTGAAGAAGGAATAATTGGGCAATTCTTCAGTAACTGGCGTCAATTTCCAAAACCATGAATTGTTGCCTTCTTGATTTTTTAGAGTTCGCCGGGAAAATTCTTCAATCAACTCAAGCCCACTTAAAAAGTCATCCCAAATGTTGCAAAGGAACACACATAGGTGCAAGGAGATAAAAAGGAATCAAACATCAACCTTAAAAAACCGATAAACAACATGAAGAACTCAAAAACCAACCTAGAAAAGAAGAACTCAAAATAAAGATGTAAAAGGGAACTAACTAGAAAAACTAATCATAAAACTAGAAAGACAATGGAAATAGGAGCCCACCTTCATTTTGCTTGAGTTCTAACGAGAATCTCCAGAGAGGTGGAGCGAGGGAAGATATTCACTATTTTAAGTGTTTCATGTCCATTGATGTTTTAAGAAAACCAGGCTCTAATTTAAAATTTGAACCTCTAACCTCAAGAGCTAAACGAAAGTCCATGCTCAGTTAAGAAAATGACCAACCTTGAAATATCTAGTGTCTTTTATACCCCGAACCGGTCCCCAAGGTTTAATAGAATTTTCACTCGTATTTTGAAGAAGAATAAAGGAAAATCGTTTCATCAGATGGGGACCATCGAAATATGGGTTTTCATAACAAATATATGTACGCATCCTTAACTACCCATGTCCCGCCCAATTTTGTATCTCCCGTGTATAAACAAAATAAGTAAATTATTTTTATGACCCTGAAAATTATGGGTCTTACTCTCATGACCTTAGGGTTATTTGCCAAAACAAACAAATTATTCCCATGACCCGAGCATATCCAATAAAGATCTGAATTATAACAAGACTAAAATACCCTCCCATAAATTCCAAAAAAACAGTCGTTACTTCTACACGATCAATTCCAAAAACACATCTTCTTCCCCTATCTCTCTCTTTCTCTCTCAAATCTCTTATGAACTACACGATCACGACAATCAAGAAACTCCATTTAAATGAAATAAGAACTCGAAACTACAAAAAACACTACTACAAAACCAAATCTTATAAGATATTTTTGGGAAAATCAGTATATTTTGATTAAAAAACCCAACCCTCAAAACCTAATATCCTTCTCTAACTTCTTCATCATCATCGATTCACTTCTTCTTCGTTATCATCATAGATTCACTTCTTCAATAGGTTTTTGATAAGGAAAATTGAAAAAGAAATGTTGTTGATTAGTCAAAGAGTATACATATACAATCAGTTGATGAAGATAACGACAAATTGACGTTGAAGAAAAACCAAAGAATTTTCACACACACAAAAAATAAGTTTCAGAAAGAGGTATTAATTCTCTTGTTTTCTATTTATTGATTTGTCGATTTCATTTGTATTGTTAAATGTCCGTTAATGTTGGCAATTATATTTTCTTTATCTTTAAATTTTTTTGGTAAAAACATTTTGTTTGATTTCATTGTTTATATTGCATATTTTCCTCACATATGTAGTTTGTGGATATACCCTGCACATATCTAGTTGTTATGTGTTACAGTTATTTCATTATGTGTTTTCTTGTGGGTTTGTGCATACTTCCTTCACATATATATTTGTGGATATTTCATGCACGAATTTAGCTGTCGTATACAACAGTTGTTTCATTATGTGTTTTCTTGTGAGTTTGTTTATATTTTCTTCACGTATGTCTTTTTCAACACAAATTTAGTTGTGTATATTGTAATTGTTTTAAATTTTTGTGTATGTCGTTGTTATATATAGTTTTAATTCTTCATATTTTTATACTAGCCCGGTAGAGCTTGTATTGCTATATTTTTGCAGTACACTCTAAATTATTTGATTGACAGCTTGTTGCTTTGTAAGTGGGTCATGATGGGTCATTTGAGATATATTTTTGTTTCATCAATTTAAACCTAGCGATCATTTGTGTATAAATAAGTGCATTTCTTTGTTGTTGTTTTTTGAAACTTTTGTGTGTTTGATATCTCTATAGGTTTTATTTAAGTTGTAGTAAAGAAATAAGTAAAATTTTGGAAGAAACTACGTAAAATAAAACCCATTGATGAAATATTTGGAACTATCAAGAACTTATACAGATCTTCAAAACCGACAGTAAAAGAATGGATGGTCTATTCCAGTTTTAAGGAGTTATAAATAAAGATTTTGCAATGATATGTAAATACAATCGTGCAGCAAAACTCATGGACTCTAACAATTGAGATTATAGTTCAATCATAGGGGCAAGCAACTGACGCTGGTGGACTTGGTCGGATGCCAGCAATAGCGAGATACCCATCTTGTGCAGACATAATACTCCCCCATCTTCAATATGGCTATTTTTCAGCATCCTCAATGAATAAATTGCATCCTAACTGTAATAATATCTAGCGTCACAACTAATATGGTCTACAACTCGGTATTTCCTACCCATTCCTTATTTTATTACTACAACTAATAACACTGGCGGTAATTTTGTTTATAAAATTTGTTGCTAAACATTAGTTGTAAATGTCTTAATTAAAATTTAATAGAATAAAATTTATGATATCAATATTATTATTTTTCCTCAACAATATTATGATATTTTTATTACAAAAATAAATTTTTTTCTAAGTATTTTGTTAATTTATTATATCTATAAAATAAGTGAATACTGAAGAAAAATTAATATTAAAGAATAAAATTAGTTTTGATTATTGATATCTTTTTTACTTACAATTTATAAAATAATGGATCGATGATGTCATGTATGTGATGCCACGTATACAGTATCACTTATGTGATTTCTTACGATTACTTAGTAAAGATTCATGGCCCAACCGTAGCCTGTTATACATAAGTTTCCACCTATAATACAATTCATTTTAACGTCTATACAACACAACAGTCAAACAATTTATAACAGATTTTCTGTGTGATTAAGTTTTTTCACGGTCAACAATTCAACTAACAAATCTAGGATCCAAAGCTATAAATAGACAAGTTCGGACCCAAACACTAACTGGTACCAAAATCTAAAACCATGTGAAAAATAGTTTTATACTTATTTTGTACCAAACCGTTTAATTTTATCTTTAGGTTTTGTAATATAAGTTTAGACATCTCATTCACTGATAACCAAAAGATAGGATTACAATATCTTACGTCACTAACCTAAATACCACAAAAGATATCAAAACAAGTAGGAGATAGTAAAACCGTTGAAGTGTCGAAGTTCCGTATCCAAAGAAAACCGATGAATCATAGAAGTAATGACGTTATGAGTAATCTCCAACCATCAAGATAAAAATTTTACAAAAAAAAAATCTCATGAAGAGGGTGTAACTGGGCCATTATTTAGTAATTGGTGCCAATTTCCAAACCATGAATTGTTTGCTTCTTGATTTTCTAGAGTTTGCCGGAAAAATTCTTTAATCAACTCAAACCCATTTGAAAAGTCATCACGAAATTTATAAAGGAACACATATAAGTGCAAGGAGAAAAAAAAATGAATCGAAAATCGACCTAAAGAAGCCGATAAACGACAAGAACAACACTAAAAATAACCTAGAAAAGAAGAACTCAAAATAAAAACGCAAAAATGAACTCGTAGAAAAACTTTGTAACAGAAATTGCCAGAGAAAGGAAAAGAGAAAAAAACGATATTCACTATTTTAAGTGCTTCGTGTTGATTGATGTTTTTAAGAAACTGGGTTCTAATTTAAATTTGAACCTCCACCTGAAGAGCCAAAATAAAGTCCATAGCCAAAATAAAGTCCATGGTTAGTTGAAAAAATGATCTACCTTGAAAAAATCCGGTGTTTTTCATACCCCGAACCCGTCCCCGAGGTTTAGTAGAATTTTTACTCATACTTTGAAGATGAAGAATAAAGGAAGATGATTTCATCAGATGGGGCCCATCGAAATCTAGGTTTTCATAACCAAATTATGCACACGTCCTTAATTACCCATGACCCTCCCACTTCTGTATCTTCCATGTATAAAAAAAATAAGTAAATTGTTTTTATGACCCTGAAAATTGTTGGTCTTACTCTCATGGTCCTAGGGTTATTTGTCTCAGAGCCGACGATGATTCAATTATCGACAGTAGAGGGTACGTTGGACGGGTTTTTTCAGGTACTGGTCTAATGAGTGGTAGGGAACGTCAGTGATCTGCGCTTGTATATTCCGGAGCCGAAAGCGGCTCCAATCTAAGGGGGTGAGATTGCAACACCCAATATTTGGGAGTGGTTTGCCGAATGGAATACATATAAGTAATGATATACCTTAAAAAACAAGTGAGGCCTTGTCTAAACACAATTTACTCCAAAAGTTGACAAAAAACTTTCCAGTTGAGTGTGTTTGGGCGGGAGTAATCCAAGGATGGATGACCTTTTGGGAAGCTGTTGATAGATGACCGTAATAGTGCCCGTTAAAAATCTCACAATTTTGAAGGACCGCAGTGGCTATATGAGAAAAATATCAGTCGTGTCATTACAAAAACAACGTCGTCTCCGTATACCAGTGAATATAGCGATAAACAACGTCGTCTCCGTATACCAGTGAATATAGCGATGCTCTAGTTGAGCTGCGCTTAGAGATTCTGTAGGCCCACAATGCTGAAGGTAGTTGTTCATGCTATTTTCTACGATGATCATGGACATTTTGGATTAGAATTCTCAATAGAGTTTTGTTTGTTGCATATGCTTGTCCATTACCTTGAGGGTAATGAGAAGTTAACCTGTGCAACTCGACATTGTATTGGTTGAGAAAATCGATCACATCTTTATTAATAAACGGTTTTCCATTATCTGACCTAATGATCATCGGCGCCCCAAACCGGAGAATGCTGTGTTTTTTAAGAACCCGCGTTAGTCTCTCCCGTGTAGTCTTGTAGGGGAATTGTTTCGAACCAATTTTGGAAGTATTAAGTGGCGGTAATAATGTACTTGTGACGTCTCGATGAGTTCGGGCTTATAGGCCCGTTTATGTCAAGTCCCCAACTGTGAAATGACAATGGTGTGACTATATTGGTAGCCATATGTGGAGCGCGTGAATCAGAGTCCCATGTGTTTGGTAAGACGAGTATTTTCTCGCGTGTCTGCTGTGTCAATATCCATGGCTGCCTGTAAAATACGCCCTCATAAATTTACAGGAAGAGTTTCTGCATTCCTTGATGTTTCGTTCCATGGGACTTTGTCATTACCACATCCCCTTCTTCATTTGATAGGCATCTCAATATCGCATTTATATAGCTTCTCCTATAAAACACTCCCTCGTTTATGAAGAACTTCCCTGATTCCCTTTGTATTTTAAGTGACCCACGTCTGTAAAACACTCCCATGTTGGATGAAATCTATATATGGATGCCTCAAATATTTTCCCTTTGTCATACATACTTCTGTCAGTTGGGGTCGAGCCTGGAAGTCTTTGCAATTATCTTGCACAGATGTGCTTGGATTATCATGCTTGGCCAGTAGATCCCCAATTTCTGAAGACAATGACATTATACGCTGCACGTTTGACAATACGACTCTTTATGTGTCTGGCTTATTGCTTCTTCCGCTTCTCTCTTCCCGATACATAAAGCTAAAGACCCAGATGCTCTGTAATATAGTTCCCTTTGTATCAATAGCAGGAATTGCTTCAGTACCTTGATTGGGATGATCTGTTCCCCTGCTACCTTAGCGAGATTTTCCATATACATTTTCCGCAAATCAACTACTTCAAAGGCTGCATCTTGTCTCCATGAGTTCAGTAGTTCTTTTCTTCTTACTGTTACCGTTTATTTATCCTCATCATTTAATTGTATTTTAGCAGCGAGAGTAGCTATGGAATCCGTGTTACAATTGGATCCCCTACCTGTATGTTCTATTGTGGTACTTCCCATTTGTGCTTGCAAGTCTTGCGCTTCTGCACGTAGGGTGTCAAGTATGTTTCTTTAAATTGAAAGTCTTTGTTTACTTGTCTGGTTACTAATTTGGAATCCCCTTTGACTTCCGACGCTACTCAAACTAAGTTCTTTAGCCAATCTTTGACCGAGAATGAACACTTCATAGTTAGAGCCGGCTTCATAGCTAGATAAGCTATAGAATTGGCTGCCGCAACGACTACTGTGTCATGCACTAAAAAGTAAGGCCACAATTTCTGAGCCGCGTTGATGTGTGTCGTATCACGTCAAAATTATATTCAGTTTTTCACTTATAGTAAATATGGATTAAGTATAGTAAGAAATATTTGTTCCACGGGAGGCTATTGTTGTTATTCAATTTCAATTTCAATTTCTTTAAGTAACAAGAGGGAATTTTTCAGAATTTATGAAAGTAATAAAAACTAAAACAAAGCAAAGTAAATAGTTGAAAGTGATCAAGATAATGAAGATATTGGTTAAGGAACCGTATCATTCACAAACATGTATTTGTATCATTAATTAGAAATGGTATTTAATCTCTCATTGTCAAAAACCCTAGAATACCTGATCGCAAGAATATCCCGTTTATTTCCAAGTTCATCACACATACATTAAAAGATGCAATAATGAATTCTACCTAGAGAACAACCCAACGTGTAAAAGCACTAATCAGGTTTAATTCCCCATGAACACTACGTTTTGTGTAATAAGGTTAATCAATATAATTGAACATGAAAAATACACTAATTCAATATAACAAAGGTTATGATTCATATGTGATTGCTAGGATGTATCACTACAAGCAACAACCACACTTATGCTACTTGAAATCAGAATTCATCAACTTTTTCGTATTAAAAACCCTAATTTACCTTTATATATGAAAACAAGTTAAATTGATTCCGGACTCAACCAGCGAAGTATTCAAATCATGCAAAAGTTATAAACAATGAATCATAAACGACAAATATTGAGACAAAACTAATATATTAATCAAATACCACGTTTACGAAATCAACTTTAATCCTTAACCAATAATATGTATTTAGCTACTCATAGTCATGGAGTTCACAAAATATAATTAAATTAAAGAAGATGAAAAACAAGGCATACCCTAGACGCGTAAACAAGTGCGGCTCTCTCCAAAAGTCCCCAATCTCTAAGTCATAGCCGATATGATTTTTCACCGTGAGTCTTATATATTCTCTGACTTATAAAAGTCCGATCCTAAAATAACTCAACTTTTCCCAATTTCCTAATCTAGGCCGTATCACATAACTCTTGGCAAGCTTTCCAGATTCTTAATCCTGTCTAGCCCATACTCACAGCCGAAGGTCAGGCCTTAACTAAAGCCCAATAAATTGCTAAGCTCAAATCAGAAGTTCATCTACGGCAATTTCAGTTTCACTCAGTCATTTTATCAAAGAGTTCAGATGCAACTCTGTTTGTTAATTTGGCCATGGCTTGTTGGTGTTTTTCCGACCAGTCAGTTATCCGTCCCTGCACCTCATTTCACATTTCAGATCATAACCATTCACAAACATTCAACATATAACAAAACCATCACTAGTTCAGTCGACAATTTAGCACCACAAGCCTCGTCAGTTCATGGAAATAACTCTCTCTTCTGAACCAGCATCAACACCGCAACGCCCATCATCCTCAGCTCTGCCATCCGAAATTTCTCGAGTCACAGACCCAACAACGACCATATTTCTCTAGAACCCTTTCTGCTGCTTCTCTCAAGTCTCTGTCATTCTCTTGTTCTTCACTGATTTAAAAGAAAGCAGTAACCCATTTTTTTTTTACCATCTATCACTGGCAGAATTTCTTCCGGACTCTAAAAACCCTTGGAATCAGTCCATACCAACTAATTTCGACATTTCCTGTTCAACACTGCCAAGCTAATTCTTTTTCTTCTCGGCCTCGGTCCCAAACCATCAGTAGTAGCAAATCGGCTACAACTTGAAATTCATCTTCTCTTTCTCGATCACCATATCCTTGCTCGAACCAATGATAGTCTAGAGATCTTTTCTAACAATCAAAGAAAGTAATCAAGTGAGAATACAGAGAAAATAAGAAGAAATAAAAGATAGTTTTATCAATGCTGGAGAGATCGGTTGCTTTCATAACATGGTCATTTGTTTGGTAGAAGCTGGGGTATTTATAGAAACGAAAACAATACGCTTTCAACCCCCAGTCTGCCTAGTATTTCGCCCACTCCTAAAGAAGTGGTATAACAAATCAAGCCCAGATCCAACCACCACTAAAAGATTAGTGAATGGGTTTTTTCTGTTGGAGAAATAGACCAAGTCTTTCCCACATTCACTTGATGCACACAAATTAAGTACCATGTAACTAACTTGGCAACATCTCATGACTTTTTCGTACCACTTATATAACCTTATGCATATGCCAGATATATTTAGTGAAATATAATTCCACTACTGTGTCATGCACTAAAAAGTAAGGCCACAATTTCTGATCCGCGTTGATGTGTGTCGTATCACGTCAAAATTATATTCAGTTTTTCACTTATAATAAATATGGATTAAGTATGGTAAGAAATATTTGTTCCACGGGGAGGCTATTGTTGTTATTCAATTTCAATTTCTTAAGTAACAAGAGGGATTTTTCAGAATTTATGAAAGTAATAAAAACTAAAAAAAAGCAAAGTAAATAGTTGAAATTAATCAAGATAATGAAGATATTGGTTAAGGGATTGTATCATTCACAAACATGTATTTGTATCATTAATTAGAATTGGTATTTAATCTCTCATTGTCAAAAACCCTAGAATACCTTGATCGCAAGAATATCCCGTTTATTTCCAAGTTCATCATACATACATTAAAAGATGCAAGAATGAATTCTACCTAGAGAACAACCCAACGTGTAAAAAGCACTAATCAGGTTTAATTCCCCATGAGCATTACGTTTTGTGAAATATGGTTAATCAATATAATTGAACGTGGAAAATACACTAATTCAATATAACAAAGGTTATGATTCATATGTGATTGCTAGGATGTATCACTACAAGCAACAACCACACTTATGTTACTTGAAATCAGAATTCGTCAACTTTTTCGTATTAAAAACCCTAATTTAGCTTTAGATATGAAAACAAGTTAAATTGATTTCGGACTCAACCAACGAAGTATTCAAATCATGCAAACTATATATATATTGTACCACTTATATAACCTTATGCATATGCCAGATATATTTAGTGAAATATAATGCAAGTATTATGTATATATAATTTATTAGTAAAAACAATGCAAGTGATGTATGCAATGAAGTGTCAATGATATTTGTGGTATTTTACCCAATGGTGTGAGGCTTGACATTATTAGTCGGCTTGACTTTATTAGCCGGCTTTGTCCATCAACACCATGGTTATCTGTCGCTAGGTCGATTGGTCATTCGGTCCAACATCTCCCACTTGGCCATTCGACTAGTCTTCAATGAGACCCATGGAGATTACATGTCTTCTGAAATCTTCAGTAGATATAGATTTTTTCAAAGGATCAACAATCATGTCATTTGATCTCAAATAACTCACAATTATTTTCTTATTTTTCACACTATCAACCACATAGCAATATTGTCTCCCAATGTGCTTCTTTACCGAATCATCATTGAGTTCACCATTTGCAATGGTGTATAATGCTGCTTGATTATCACAAAAAATATTAATTGCCTTATCAGGAATTAATTTAAAATCATCCAAGAAACCTTTTATCCATACAACTTCGTTGGCTGCACGGCTGCACGAAATGTACTTTGCTTCCATCGTAGAATTCGCTACGCATGCTTGTTTCTTGATGGACCATGATATTGCACCACCACCAAGGGTAAATATGTACCCACTTGTAGACTTTAACCCGTCTTTGTCTCCTGAAAAATCTACATCAGAATACCCTTCAACAAGTAAACAATCACTACGATAAGTTAATTTATAACCCTTTGTCTTCTGGATATACCATAGTATACACTTTACTGCTATCCAATGAGCGATACCGGGATTAATCTGAAATCTACTTACCAATCCTACCACAAAACTCAAATCAGGTCGGGTACACAACATAGCATATATTAAACTTCCAACTACGTGTGCATATGGTTTTGAATTCATTTCACTCCGTTCTCTTTCATTTGTATGACCATTTTCTTAGATAATTTAGTCCCTCTACAAATAGGTGTATCAACAAGACCACAATGTTCCATTTTATATTTATTTAGAACACTATCTAAGTATGCTTCTTGAGACAACTGAATTTTATTATAAAATCTATTTTTAGTTATCTTGATGCCTAATATAAAGCTTGCTTCACCCATATCTTTCATCTCAAAACGACATTTAAGCAAAGTTTTGATTTTTACAATAAAATTCAAATCATTACTGATAGGTGAATTATTTGCACTATTTGGATACTCTAATTCATTGATTTCTTGTTAGTTTTCATAGGATTATTCTTTGATTTTGTTTGTTTATGAGTTTCTTATGAGTTTTGAAGTGTATTCAACCAAAGAAGAAGAAAGGAGTTTATTACAACACGAAATAATTAAGGAAGTTAGGTTCTTCCAATGGAGAAGGGCCAAAGACTGAATTCAACTTATTCGAATCCAGGAGTTCTTAATACCACTTTGAAGAGAACGAGAAGACGAAGTCAACGTAAAAAGAATAAGGTCATTTGGAGTTCGTATGAGGAAGTTATGAGCAAAATAGCCGAAAGAAAATAATGAAACACTCAGCATCACAATATGGAGTTTACAAGGGAAAATAACCTACCGATTATAAGCAGTTTTGGGTCCTGGAAAACTTAGTTTTTGAGCTCCAACAATCGGGAATTTACAAGGGAAAATAACCTACCGATTATGGCAAGTTTTGGGTACAGGAAAACTTAGTTTTTTAGCCCTTACAATCGGTAGTTAAGGAGGGTGTCTTGCCTACCGATTATGACTCGACGGGAGCCACTTCTAAGACACGTTTTTTACTTCCAAATCAAGGTATCATGGTCCCGTTAGGACTCTAACACCTAGATATGATGAATACTATATAAGAAGACTTCCATAACCATAGAAAGGGATCTTGGACACTTCTGGAGACTTGAGAACACAAGGAAAACAAGAAGCTAGGGCTTGGAGTTGCGATTGATCATCACGATTTCTATGGTTTGCTTTACTTGCTTTCTTGATTATTTTCCATGGATTTTGAGAAATCCATGATGAACTAAACCTTTCTTATTGGTTAGAGATGTAATCCTAAGTTGGAAAACATGTTTATTAATTGAAGTATTCATTCTCATATGTTCATGATCTCTTCAATATCGCTTATGTTCTACCGTTTATAACGCCTTGTATGATGGATTGCTTGTTTGTTTAAGTTGCAAATTAGATGAACATGCATTGACATCTATAGCTAAACTAGGGTTTGAAATCCGGAATTGTCGGAAGACCCTTGTTACAAGTAGTATAACATAGTTGTTAATAATGGGATGTTACCATGCAATTATGTGTAGAAGCGTGACCTAGGGTAAATCCGAGTGGCTCTTGCGCTGGATTACTTAGAATAACCTCAACTCACAAAGACCATTGCTTTCATTGAGTTAAACTTGAGTGGCTCTTGCGCCAAGTTATTCGGTGAAAAGGATTAAAAGAGTAGCTATTGCGCCTTTGATGATAATAGGAGTTTTGCCGGAGTAAGTCTGCGATAGGATGCTTTAGGGTTATTGATATTAAGAGTGCATGAATGTTGAGTATAATTTAGTTGATAACATGTTGGAATATGGAAGATGAACTCTCTAACCAATGTTCTTTATCTTTAATATTCGTTTTAATCTATTTACTTTAGTATAATTAGTTATAATCACAACCAAAACCCCATTGTTTACATAACTAATTGAAAGTAATTAACAATCACCTGCCTTTCTGTGGGAACGAACTTGTTATTATTACTATACTCTAATCTATATTAGTGAAGTAAAAACTTGAATTAATTTAGCTTGGCTGACAACCGACCAAATTTTGGCGCCGCTGCCGGGGGAAGCATAGCGGATTGTCATTTTGTTTTTGATTTCTTATTTCTAGTTTTTAATTTAGTTTTAAGAAAAAAAGTTTCATATACTATTTCTTTCGTGAATGCTTAGAGAGGGTAGACCAAGTCCCATTGGTATACGACTTTGATCAGGCACTTTACTAAAAGAATTCGTTCGAGCAGTGAACACTCCACTTCCTCCAAGTACATCCTCAAGTGAGTTCACAGATTCAGACGTAGAGGAAGAACAAGAAAAAATGGGTGACACAAATCATACACTCAAAGGCTTAGCGTCTCACAAGTTAGATACGCAACAGTAGTGTATTCAGACGACATCTACATTTGAGATCAAGCCAGAGTTGATTCGAGAACTTCCAAAGTTTCATGGAATGACTAATGAAAATTCAAATAAACATTTGATGGATTTCCATAACATAATCATGTCCATGCTACCAGCAGAGACTGATGTTGATGGAGTCATGTTACGAGCTTTTCCATTCTCCCTGATGGATACTGCTAAGAAATGGTTATACTATTTACCTTATGGTAGTGTCACAACTTGGAATGGTCTGAAGAAACTCTTTTTAGAGAGATACTTTCCTACATCAAAGGCGACTCAGATTCGTAAAGAGATTTATGGAATTAAGCAGATGGCAGGAGAGACATTGTATGAATGCTGAGAACGTTACAAGATATTGGTGGCTAGCTGCCCACATCATCAATTCATTGATTTATTGATCATCCAGTATGAGGGTCTTCAAGCAAGTGACATAAATCTTCTCGACGCTGCAGGTGGTGGTGCATTAGTGAACAAAACAGTAGCTCAAGATAGAGAGTTAATTGAGAACATGGCAGCAAACTCTCAACAATTCTCAAGTCGTGGGTCAGAACCACTAGTAAAGAGGGTTAACGAGGTCACTTCCTCACCGCATTTAAAGCATAGAATTGGTAATATGGAGAAGATGATGCAACAAATAGCAGCAGTGATCATCCCCTCTTATGAAGAAGAAGCCGAACAGGTGAATGCAGTATTCCCGAATCAGCAGAGACAACGATATGATCCTTATTCCAACACTTATAATCCAAGATGGAAAAATCATCCAAATTTCAATTATGCGAATAAGTAAGTCGCAGCTCCGAGGCCGGTTTTCAATCATCCAAATGGGTTACAACAACAAGTACAACCTCCACAACAAGCTCAAAATTCAGAATCATCGGAGATGCTCTCCATGATGAAGAGTATGACAGCGTTGATGCAAAAAAATCAGCAAACAACTGATAATGCAATCAGAGAATTACAAACGTAAGTGGGAACTATGGCAACTGAGATTAATCATCTAAAGGCACAGAATAGTGGGAAACTCCTTTCTCAACCTATCGATCCAAGAGAAAATATCAACGCCATGACATTGAGAAGTGGTACACAAACTGTGCAACCAGAGGAAGCTGAGGAAAACAAATACCCTAAGGGGCCGGTTTTGGAAAAAGAGATTACTGAATCTTCCCAAACCGATGAGGTACCTAAAGAAAACTCTAAACCTCCAGTTTCTACTTATGTTCCTCCTTTACCTTTTCCTCGCAGGTTTGCTAATTCGAAAAAGGCGGAACAAGACAAGGATATCTTAGACATTTTCAAGAAGAATCATGTGAATATTCCACTCATAGATGTGATTAAATAAGTCCCCAAATATACAAGAATTCTGAAGGACTTGTGCACCAATGAACAAATATTAACCGGTAATGAGGTAATGATAGTGGGGGAGAGTGCTTCGGCTATCTTGCAAAAGAAACTCCCACTCAAATGTAAAGATCTCGATAGTTTTGATATTCCTATTGTTATTGCTGATATCAAGGGTAAGCCCTTCTACGTGTATGCATAAAATACTACTTGAGGAGGGAACAAAGCCTACAAGGGAAGATCAGCGTCGTTTGAATCCTCCAATGGTGGAATAGTAAAGAAAGAGATACTTAAGTTATTAGATGTGGGAGTTATCTACCCCATTTCTGATAGCAAGTGGGTGAGCCCGGTACAAGTTGTACCAAAGAAATCAGGCGTTACAGTGGTGCAGAATAAAGACAATGAACTTATCCCAACTCGAGTGCAAACCAGTTGGAGAGTTTGTATTGATTATCGAAAGTTTAATGCAACCACTAGAAAATATCACTTTCCTTTACCTTTTATAGATCATATATTGGAAAGATTGTTAGGACACTCGTATTACTGTTTTCTTGATGGTTATTCAGGTTACAATCAAATTTCTATAGCACCTGAGGATCAAGAGAATACCACTTTTACTTATCCTTTTGGAACATTTGCATACAGGAGGATGCCTTTTGGTTTGTGTAACATACCCGCTACCTTCCAAAGGTGTATGGTAAGTATCTTTTCAGATTACGTTGAAAACATTATCGAAGTTTTTATGGATGATTTCAGTGTGTACGGTGATTCATTTGACTTGTTCTTGGATAACTTTACATTGATTCTTAAACGGTATGTTGAAACTAATCGTGTGCTAAATTGGGAGAAGTGCCATTTTATGGTAACTCATGGCATTGTTTTAGGCCATATTATATCTTCTAAAGGATTGGAAGTTGATAAAGCTAAGATCGATCTTATTCGTGCTCTTACCCCTCCCACTATGGTGAGGGAAATTCGTGCTTTTCTTGGTCATGCAGGATTTTATTGCCGGGTTATCAAAGATTTTTCCAAGGTTGCATCACCATTATACCATTTATTACAGAAGGACGTGGTTTTTAACTTTGATGAGAAGTGTTTGGCGGAATTCAATCGTTTGAAAGAAATTTTGATAAAAGCCTTTATCATTACACTACCGGATTGGAGCAAGCCATTTGAGATAATGTGTGATGCCAGTGACTATGCAATCGGTACAGTTTTAGGCCAGCGTACTGGGAAACTACCTCATGCGATTTATTATGCTTTCAAAACGTTGAATGAGGCCCAAAAAAACTACGTGACCTCGGAAAAGAAGTTGTTAGCAATCGTCTTTTCATTGGAGAAATTTCGTTCTTATTTACTTGGTACAAAAGTTGTTGTGTTTTCTGATCATGCATCACTTAGGTACTTACTTACAAAGAAGGAGGTGAAACCAAGGCTCATTCGATGGATACTACTCCTACAAGAGTTTGATCTCAAAATTAAAGACAAGAAAGGAATTAAGAATACCGTTGCGGATCACTTGAGTCGTCTTGCTGTAGACGAAGAAGTTATCCTGTTATGTGAAAGCTTTCCAGATGAGCAACTCTTCTTAATTGCAGTTTCAGAACCATGGTATGCGGATATTGTGAGTTATTTAGTGTCTAAACAAATCCCAAGAAATTTGTCTCGTGCTGAGAGAGACAAACTTAAAAAGATAGCAAATCAATATATATGGGATGATCCATACCTGTGGAAACATTGTTCAGACCAAATTATGTGAAGGTGCGTACCCGAATCTGAATACAACTCTATGTTGTATTTTTTCCATTCAAATGCTTGTGGAGGACAATTTGGGGAAAAGAGAACTGCTTTGAAGGTACTTGAAAGTGGGTTCTATTGGCCCACTTTATTTAAAGATCTGACCATTAATTGAAGGAAAATGGATAGGCTGTATTTTGCACAAATTGTGATAGGTGTCAAAGAACGGGCAATCTAGGTGCTCGAAATCAAATGCCACAGAAGTTTGTTCTTTTTGTTGAAATTTTTGATGTACGGGGCCTTGATTTTATGGGTCGTTTTGTTAATTCTTTTGGTAAATTTTACATCTTACTCGTTGTTGATTATGTCTCGAAATGGGTGGAAGCTAAAGCCACCTCTACTAATGATTCTAAAGTGGTTACAGATTTTGTTAAAGAACATATTTTTTGCAAGGTTTGGAACTCCAAGAGCCATAGTCAGCGATGGGGGATCACACTTTCGAAACAAGTTCTTACAGAGTTTGTTGAAGAAGTATAACATATCTCACAAGATTGCTACAACATATCATCCACAAACAAACGGGCAAGCAGAAGTCTCTAATCGAGAGGTGAAGTCCATCCTAGAGAAAATAGTGAATCCATCAAGGAAGGATTGGAGTTTACGTCTCAATGATGCATTATGGGCATACCGAACATCATACAAGATTCCTATCGGGATGTCCCTATATAGATTTGTGTACGGTAAACCTCGTCATCTTCCTGTTGAAATCGAGCATAAGGCTTTTTAGGCTATTCAACAGTGCAACATGGAGATGGATGGGGCTGGTAAACAGAGGAAGCTTCAATTGAGTGAACTGGAAGAGATTCGTAATGATGCATATGAAGGTTCACGAATCTACAAGGAGAAAACAAAGGCTTTTCATGATAGTAGGATTTCTAGAAAACACTTTATTGTTGGACAAAAAGTTCTCATGTTTAATTCTCGCCTTCATTTATTTCCTAGAAAATTGAAGTCTCGTTGGATAGGACACTTTGTTTTGTCTAACGTTTTTACTCATGGTGCGGTGGAGATTCTAGCTTGTTAACAGGGAAGGAACTTAAAATGAATGGGCATCGTTTGAAGTCCTATTATAAGCCATTTGATCCTGAGAGGGTTGAGATCAATTTAGTAGATGCACTCCCTCTGGAGGAGTAGCAAGGAATGCGATTCGGGATGAAGACGTTAAACTAAGCGCTAAATGGGAGGCAACCCATTGGTTTTGTATTTCTATCTCCATCTTTTGATTTTTTTTTTCATATCATGTTAGGATTTCCCATCTTGGTTTTACATTGGAAGAATCAATTTACATTAAGGACAATGTAAAGTTTAAGTGTGGGGGAGTGTTAAGTATATAGAATTCTTAAGTATTCACTTTTAGGTAGATTTTTTTTAACTTTTGTACATATTTGCATGAAAACCTTCAACTTTTAGAGATTTCAGAGTCACTTAGTATACTTCTAGCTACATTTACATACGGAGTTCTAACCGAAACAACTGAACTTAGAAGTATTAAAGAACTATATTCGGAATGCTTAGTTGTTGAGAGGCTAGAGATGACAAAAATAGACTTAAACTTCCGGTAGAGAGTTTAGTATTAAAGTTGTTGATCATTCAATACCCATGAGTGAGGCACCAAACCTTCAATTGTCGTTTAGAGTGTTTCATATGCGCAAATTCCAGGTAGAGTGATGAGCTACCTAACCTCGTACCAATTTCAGCACTACTTTTTGATCTCTTGAGTTCTATTTCAATCAATCATGAGGGTGTCATCAGAATTGCAAACTCTATCTTATAGTCTTGTTTGCATTTGGCACCATTCTCTCGACAACAACAAGTCCATAGAAACATATCATCAACAACAAGCGGAACATCAAAAATTTGAAGGAAAGTTGAAGACAGTCTAGATTTACAAGCAACCGTTCAAGAAAGAGCAAATTTCATATTCAAGTAAAGCAATAATACAATTAGCAGAATTATATATACATGTTGAAGACTTATGTACAAAAGCGAAAGAAATCAAAAGATGTGAGTTAGTGAAGTTCATGATATCGAGGCAATACAAGTTGTGAAGAATCAAGTGGTAAAGTCGTTATCCCATGGCCGTAGTAGTTTCATCATTTTACCATTTAAAAAAATCATTATCATTATTTTAGTGTATATTTTCTTTTGTATTCAATCAATAAGGCCGTGGGGAAGAAGAAATCTATAAAGAAGTTTCAAACAACAAGAAATTGAGGAAAAGAGTTACAAATTGTCAAGGTTCTACGAAGTTCAAGAGTTCATCATCAACAGTTGAAGACCGAAGACGTTTCTATTGGATGCTGTGAGAGTGGTGATAATTTCCGAGTGGGTGAGAAGGTAAGTAAGCATTCCCATCATCGCATGGTGGTTGATTTCCTTTATTAGAGGTCACTAGAAAAATAAAAAAAAGGTTCTTTTTCGTCCCACGTCCTATGGGATAACATCTCCATATGATTCGGAAGGTTACCTTTCCTTCCCACCATCCAACGTGTGCAAGATTTCTATCTTCATTCCTGCCTGCACACATGTGAGAAACATAAAGTGCGTCTTTTGAGTGTCATATTCATAAAATCTTGTTGGTGAGGCAGAAACATTCAATCACTCTCGAACCTGGATTCTTTCATATGGTGGTTTTCTCCTAACTCAAGGGTTAAGCATGAAAATAATGTTCTTTATACTTCTAACTTCTTATTGTTAGTGTGTAGAAATTTTATATCTTCGTAGCTCTTTGGATGCATGTGCTCTTGAATGTTTTAAAGTTGGAAATTAGGTTTTGTGGGTATACCTCTTGTAAACTCTCACGAGACTATAACTCGTCCACTAGGGACACCTAGGGGTTTAAAGGCTTGTTACACATGCTAAGTGTAACTGTATCCTCAACGAAAATGGAGTTGTTTTAGTTTAAGTTACTTTATATTTCTAGTTTGCTCGAGGCTAGCAAAAGGCAAGTGCGGGGGAATTCGATAGGTGCATTATTTGCACTATTTGGAATTTTGGATACTCTAATTCATTGATTTCTTGTTGGTTTTCATAGTATAATACTTTGATTTTGTTTGCTTATGAGTTTCTTAGTAGTTTTGAAGTGTATTCAACCAAAGAAGAAGAAAGGATTTTATTACGACACAAAATGAAGAAGAAAGTTAAGTTCTTCCAATGGAGAAGGGCCAAAGAACGAATTCAACTCATTCAAATCCAAGAGTTCTTAATACCATTTTGAATAGAATGAGAATACGAATCCAACGCAAAAAGAATGAAGTCATGGAGTTCGTATGAGGAAGTTATGGGCAAAATAGCAGAAAGAAAATAATGAAACACTCAGCATCACAATCGGGAGTTTACAAGGGAAAATAACCTACCGATTATAAGCAGTTTCGGGTCTAGGAAAACTTCGTTTTTGAGATCCAACAATCGGGAGTTTACAAGGGAAAATAACCTACCGATTATGGCAAGTTTTGGGTACAGGTTAGTCATATTTTGAGCCCTTACAATCGGTAGTTAAGGAGGGTGTCTTGCCTACCGATTATGACTCGACGGGAGCCACTTCTAAGACACGTTTTTGAATCCCAAATCAAGGTTTCATGGTCCCGTTAGGACTCTAACACCTAGATATGATGAATACTATATAAGAAGACTTCCATAACCATAGAAAGGGATCTTGGACACTTTTGGAGACTTGAGAACACAAGGAGAACAAGAAGCTAGGGCTTGGAGTTGCGATTGATCATCACGATTTCTAGGGTCTGCTTTAATTGATTTCTTGATTGTTTTCCATGGATTTTGAGAAATCCATGATGAACTAAACCTTTCTTATTGGTTATAGATGTAGTCCTAAGTTGGAAAACATGTTTATTAATTGAAGTATTCATTCCCATATATTCATGATCTCTTCAATATCGCTTATGTTCTACCATTTATAATGCCTTGTATGATGGATTGCTTGTTTTTTTAAGTTGAAAATTAGATGAGCATGCATTGACATCTATATTAAAACTAGGGTTTGAGATCCGGAATTGTTGAAAGACCCTTGTTATAAGTAGTATAACATAGTTGTTAATAACGGGATGTTACCATGCAATTATGTGTAGAAGCGTGACCTAGGTTAAATCCGAGTGGCTCTTGCGCCGGATTACTTAGAATAATCTCAACTCACAAATACCATTGCTTTCATTTAGTTAAACTTGAGTGGATCTTGCGCTAAGGTATTATGTGAAAATGATTCAAAGAGTAGCTCTAGCGCCTTTGATGATAATAGGAGTTTTTCGGGAGTAAGTCTGCGATAGGATGCTTTAGGATTATTGATATTAAGAGTGCATGAATGTTGAGTATAATTTAGTTGATAACATGTTGGAATATGGAAGATGAACTCTCTAACCAATGTTCTTTATCTTTAATATTCGTTTTAATCTATTTACTTTAGTATAATTAGTTAGAATCACAACCAAAACCCCATTGTTTACATAACTAATTGAAATTAATTAACAATCACCTGCCTTTCTGTGGGAACGAACTTGTTCTTATTACTATACTCTAATCTATATTAGTGAAGTAAAAACTTGAATTAATTTTGCTTGGCTGACAACCGACCGATTACCTAGCAGTAATATATCGTCAACATAAAGAGATATCATAACAAAAGTACTCCCATTGTTCAAAATATAAATACAAGGGTCACAAACATTAGCTAGAAAACCATAACTAGTAACAACATCATGAAAAGTTAAATACCATTGACGAGATGATTGTTTCATGCTATAAAGAGATTTTTTAGCTTATAAAATTTCTCTTTATTATTATCATTTATGTAAACTTCAGGTTGTGCCATCCATGTCTTCATCTAAGTCTCCATTTAGGAAGGATGTTTTAACATCCATTTGGTGTAATTCTAAATCTAAGTGAGCATCAATAGCTAACATGATTCTTATGGATGTGAATTTGGCTACATGAGAATATATCTCAGAATAATCTATATCCTTTTCTTGTGTGAAGCCTTTAACTACTAGTCTAGCCTTATATTTGTCTAGTGACCCATCAACCTTAAACTTCTTTTTCAAAATCCATTTACAACCTATGATATTCTTGTTTTCAGGTAAATCAACAAATTGCCAAACATTATTTTTATTAATTCAGTTTATTTCTTCATCTGTAGCATGTTTCCATTTTCAGCATCAGACAATTTCATAGCTTGTTTAAAATTTACAGGATCAACATCAGAAGTATTATCATCATACCAAAAATGCACATTGTCAGGAAATTTATTCTCATCTATAACAGCTGCATAATCTTTCAAATAAGAAGGAGGATTCCTACTTATAACAATCTTAGTAATTGTATCATGCACAAGAGGAGAATGAATCATATTTTTCATTATCTAAAGAAGGTGTTTTATCTTTAGGAATTTCAAACAAATTAACTATACAATTATTAGACATTGGTTCGAAGTTTTCTTTAATGAAATATGCATCTCTACTTTCAACCACACCTATAGATCCATCAACATGGTGAGAAACAAATCTATAACCTTTATAATGATTAGGATAACCAATAAATATATATTTAACAGTCTTATGGTCTAATTTAAAACTATTTTTATCTAACACCCTAACATGTGCATTTGCACCACAAATTCTAAAGTGACTTAAGTCGGGTTTTTTACCATTCCATAATTCATAAGGTGTGCTAGTCACAAATTTAGATGGTAATCTATTCAAAATGTAAACAACAGTAGATAAAGCTTCTTCCCAAAAATGGGTGCCTAATTTAGAGTGACTAAGCATTCTTCTAGTCATATCAATAAGAGTACGATTTCTACGCTCAACTAGACCACTTTGTTGTTGAGTGTCTTGCATAGTAAATTGATGAATAATACCATGGTTCTTACAAAAATCACCAAAAATTTCAGAATTATATTCACCACCTCTATCACTACGAAGAACTTTAATTTTTCTCCCTAATTGATTTTCTACCTCATTCTTATATGTAATAAAAATATCTAAAGCATCAGATTTCTTACATATTATTCATAGTGAATGGATTTTTCCCGTTGGAGAAATACACCAAGTTTTTCCCACATTCACTTGATGCACCCAAATTAAGTCCCATGTAACTAACTTGGCAGCATCTTATGACTAAATCATGACCATCCATACTATATATACATTTTACCACTTATATAACCTTATGCATATGCCGTATGTATTTAGTGAAATATAATGCAAGTATTATGTATATATAATTTACTAGTAAAAACAATGCAAATGGTGTGTGCAAAGAAGTGTCAATGATTATTTTTGGTACTTTACCCAACGTTGTGATGCTTGACATTATTAGAAGACTTTGTCCATCAAAACTATGGTTATCTACCATTATGACGATTTTCCATTCGGTCCACCAACTCAAAAGCCACATCTCTCGTTGTTTTCTCAGGTAAAACCCATCTCTTATTTTTGCACTTCTTCTCTGGAACTTCAAATCAGATTTCAAACTCTACCAGTGACCTCCACTTCCAATTTATTTCTTGAATTCAACCAACAAACCCAAATCCATCTTCTTTGGACCAACAAACACCAAATAACAACAGCCCTAATTTCTTCTCTTCTCAGATTGAGCCTATTCTTCCTTTATTTCTCTCTTGATTTACTTCTTTGAACTGCCGGCGTAAAGCAATAGTTGGGTAGGTCCTTGTTGCGTTGAAGATAAGAGAACCAAAATAGGTTCTAGATCTAATGTGCTAGGTTCAATTGAGAGAAGATTAATACATCACTGATCAGCCAAGGTGAGCCATAAAATATAATGAAAGTTTAAGAGAGTGGCAGCCATTTTTAACAATTCTTCTTCTTTTACTCCACGTGACTCCAAAGTATCTAAAAATTAAACTAAACTAAACTAAAATACAACAACTCCTTTCGGTCGAGGGTACGTTTATACTTAGCATGTGTAACAATCCTTTAACCCTTAGGTGTCCCTAGTGGACGAGTAATAGTCTCGTGAGGGTTTACAAGAGATTTACCCCCAAAACCTACTCCAACTTTCAAATATTCCAAAGCACATGCATCCAAAGAGATAAGATGACATAAAGTTTCTGCACACTAATAATAAGAAGTTAGATGTATCAAAGAACATTATTCTTATTCTTAACTATTGAGTTAGGAGAAAACCACCATATGAAAGAATTCAGGTTCAAGAGCAATCGAATGTCTCTACTTCTGCCTCACCAATAGGGTTTTATAAATTTGCACTCAAAAGACGCACTTTATGGTTCTTATGTGTGCAAGCAGAAATGAAGATAGAAATCCTTCTCACATTGAATGGTGGGAAGGAAAAACCTTCCGAATTATATTTGAATATCACATAAAATCGTAGGAAGAAAAAATCCCTTTTTCTGATGATCTTTGCTAAAGGAAATCAACCATTATGCGAGGATGGGAATTATCACTCACATTCTTACCCAATATACAATCAACACCACTCTTACAACGTCCCATAGAAACGTCTTCGTCTTTGTCCTCAACTGTAGATGATGAACTCTTGAACTTCTTAGAACTCTGAAAATTCATAACTCTTTTCCTCTAATTCTTGTTGCTTGAAATTTCTTTATAGATTTCTTCTTTCCCACAATCTTAAAAAATAAATACAAAATAATAAACACTAAAGCAATAATTTTTTATTTTTTTTGTTTCTGTTTTTTTTATATACAATTTTTCTGTTTTTCTTTCGAGAAAATAAAATATGAAATACAAACTGAAAATAAAATAAAACATACAATAAACTAATATGTCTGTAGGTGAAAAACTTTACCACTTGATTCTTCACAACTTGTATTGTCTCGGTATCATAAACTTTATAAAAATTCACTTCTTTTGATTTCTTCTCTTTTGTACTTAGTCTTCAACTAGGATATAAAATTCTGCTCCTTGTATTATCACTTCACTTTGAATATGAATTTTTCTCTTGTAGTGTCACTTTTAAACCTTTAACGTCTTCAACTTTCTTTAAATTTGTGTTGTTCCGCTTGTTGATGGTGATGGTGTTTCTATGGACCTGTTGTAGTCGAGAGAGAGAATGGTGCCAACTTCAAATCAAACTACAAAGTAAGGTTTTTTCGTAATTTTGATGTCACCCTCATGATTGATAGAAGTAACACTCAAGAGATCAAAAAGTAGTACTGAAATAGTGCGAGGTTGGGTAGCTCATCATTCTACCCGGAGTTTGCACATATGAAACACTCTAAACGGACAATTTAGACATGTACAAAGAATTCAAGGTTTGGTGCCTCACTCATATATGGGTATTGAATGATCAACTTCTCTACTACTATATTCTTTGTGCACCTAGTTCGTCACCAGCGGTTTAAGTCCCTTTTTGTAAGCCACTGCCTCTCAGCAACTAAGAAACCAAAAT
Source organism: Papaver californicum (assembly GCA_023531435.1). Taxonomy (NCBI): domain Eukaryota; kingdom Viridiplantae; phylum Streptophyta; class Magnoliopsida; order Ranunculales; family Papaveraceae; genus Papaver; species Papaver californicum. Next base: position 7,014,186 of record JAJJMC010025361.1, on the reverse strand, counting down.
ATAGTTATCTAATACTTCTAAGTTTATTTATTTCGGTAAAAACTTCGTATGTAAACGTAGCTAGAAGTATACTAAGTGACTCTATAATATCTAAAAGTTGGAGGTTTCATGCACATAGTTACAAGAAAGTTAAAAAAATTTCTACTTAAAAGTGAATACTTAAGAATTCTATATGCTTAACCATTCCCCCACACTTAACCTTTATATTGTCCTCAATGTAAATTGACTCATCCATCCAATGTAAAATCAAGGTGGGAAATCCTATAATGATATGATAATTCATAAATAATAACAACAAAAAGTACAAGTAATATTAAACCAATGGGTTGTCTCTCATGCAACGCTTGGTTTAAAGTCGTTAGCCCGACTCTCTACTTGTTCACAACTCATTAGCCATTGTCTAGCATATTAGCATGAAAATTTGATTGAACATTACTTGGATGTCTCATTGCCTCGAAGATATTGGAAATATCACTCATCTCTAAAACATAGAAATCAACTGGAAATATTATCCCTTTTACCTGCACCAATACATCCTTAACAATCCCTTTAGGGTAAACATTAGATCTATCATCAAGTTGAATAATAATGCCAGTTTTCTCAGGTAAAACCTATCTCTTATTTATGCTCTTCTTCTCTAGAACTTCAAATCAGATTTCAAACCCCACTATTGACCTCCACTTCTAATTTCTTTCTTGAACTCAACTAGCAAACCAAAATCCATCTTCTTTGGACCAACAGATACCAAATAACAACAACCCTGACTTCTTTTCTTATTAGATTGAGCCTATTCTTCCCAGATTTCTCTCTTGATTTACTTCTTTGAACTGTCGGTGTAAAGCAATAGTTGGCTAGGTCTCTGTTGCGTTGAAGATGGGAGAACCAAAAAAGGTTCTATACCTAATGTGCTAGATTCAATTAAGAGAACATTAAGGCATCAATGATCAGCTTTGGGTAGCCATAAAATATAATAAAAGTTTAAGCGAGTGGCAGCCCTTTTTAACAATTCTTCTTCTTTTACTCCACGTGTCTCCAAAGTATCTAAAAACTCATTTTTTTTGTAAATTACTTAATTCACAAGAAAAATATGAAAGAAAGTATAAAAAATATACACTAATTAAGGTGTTTTAGACACCTCTCACGCGTAAACCAAGACTAGGCATGCTTGCACTGTTCATGGGTATCGAAACTCCGCGTCCTTTAACACTCAACTGGCATAATAGATCGATAATAAATGGTCATTCCCCATGTCTTATGACAAAAGTGCTATGATAGAAAGTTTAGTATAAGAAGTATATAGATAAAGAGATAATCCTTTCACCGCCGAGCTTCTTGATCGCTCCGCTAATATGTTGTAAAACTTGCGGGATGATGAGATATTATTTGTTCTTTTAGAAGGGGAACTGCTGGAATTCTTCTCGTTAAAAGTGTGACCCTTCAAGATTGGTAAAAAGGCAGTCAAAAATTGAGTCATTCCTGGGATAAAGCGCCGTACATTATAAATTCTCCATACGAGACGTGTATCTTTTTCACATCCTTGGACGGTATCATCGTTGTTATAACCTCTATCTTGTTTGGGTCAACCTAAATCCCTTCATCGGTGACAACGAAGCCCAAGAATTTTTCCATACGTTACTCCAAATGCGTACTTAAGAGGGTTCAACTTTATCTTGAACTAAAGGCACCTCCAAAATATTCTCCGTGTATGCATCAAATGGTCTTCCCTCACTATTTGACTATAATATCATCGACGTATACATTGACTATATGATATACAAGGTCGTGGAAATGGAGACCGTCTCTCTTTGATAAGTTGCCTACGTTTTTAAGTCAAAATGGCATGACAACGTAGTAGAAATTTATATAAGGCGTCTGAAAAGTGGTTTTGTACGCGCATCCTCTGACATTATCCTGATCTGGTTATACCGATATATCCTTCTATGAATGAGAATATCCTGTGACTGCTAGTAGCGTCAACCATCATGTCTAGATTCAGGAGCGGAAATTCGTCTTTTGGGCAGGCTCGATTTAGTATCGATAGTTTACACATCATCGAATATTCCCATTTTCTTAGCAACCGATACAATGTTTGACAACCATGTTGGGTGATGAATCGTCTTTATGAACTTTGCTTCCAGTAGCCATTTTACTTTTTTCTTAGTGACCAACGCGATATCTTGGAGAGAATTTCGATTCTTCTGCTTAATAGGTCTGAACACTAGCGATACGTCCAGGTTGTGGGCGACTAAACTACTTTCGAGACCAGTCATCTCATCATATTTGAACGCGAAAACATCTTTTTATTCGATTATCAAAGCTATCTTCTGGCACATTTATCCCCCCTGCAAATGCTTGTTAATCCTTATGAAGCGTTGTTCTCCTTCCATGCCAACGTTGACTTCCTCCATCCCATCTAGCAAAGGATTAACCATTGGTAGATGTTCAGGTGGATTCTCTGTCATTTCCTCATCTACCATTGGACATATTCACTGAAAACATAACATGAGAAGTTTGTTCATATGACTTTAGTATATAGATGATTTGATGAATCAAAAGGAAGGATATACATTAGTTGTTTCTATAACTATTGTATGGATTTACGTACGTAGTTAGTTTGCTATACTTTCGTGATTTCGACATAACAAATATAACTCTTGTCATGGATTAATGTTGAACTTTCGGGAAAAGTAGATACATATATCTAGTGGTGAACTCTGGATTTGAACTCATGTTAGAAAGGCTTTTTCTTGGACATGGTTTATTTAGACGTGAATTAAGTTTCTAAATCTAATAGGATTTAGGATCGATCCCAGGTCCGATCCTAATTTGTATAATTTCGAATTTTTTTTTTCTTATTCCTAAGGTTTTGGATTTCAAAGTAAGTACAAGTTGAATGGAGTTATATGTTAGGAAATATTGAACATATATTTAACTTCAATATATTATTCATATTTATTCTTTTGATACTTAAGGCTAGATCCTATTAATATTATTGAGATATATTTTCTTTACTATATTAATATCGAAAAAAATTGACATATTTGTTTTTCCGCAAAGATTGCACATAACTAGTTGACTAATTTAGCAAAATACATGGATTTCGAACCAACTAAGACTGATTGTCATAATAGTAGAATATCTCAAGTATTAATGTTTGGAATATATTACTGATTATATATTTTGGAAACAATATTTTGTATTTACTATAAATGAGTTATACATGTTAATATAATCATATATATAATATCAAGATCTTTGCTAAAATTGGAAGTGACATTTATTGAATATATTTTGATTTTTAATTTTGGTAGATCTTGTTTCTAAACATGCCTTGGTCATAAAAATCTAAACAGTAGAGTTTTATATTCTTACCAACTCGTCCCAGGACACACCTGAATTGTGTGGTAGCTAAAGTGACGACTAAGTCTGGTTCGTTTCGGATAAAAGCATGATTAATTAGTTTAAAGCCTTCTTTGGGATTAAGAAGCTCTAGTAGTACAGTTAGAGGGAAACTAAGAATCACACTTTAGTTTTCGTTGTTTAGTACTTGTAGTTGAACTAACATACAATTATCTTCTAGATAAGTTCTTGTTTGTTCTATGGTCATTCTCTTCTGATATATGTCTACTCAAGACTCTGAAGATTTGAACTAGTGTTTCAGAATCTGTTGATAGCACTATCGATTTGCTAACGTTAACAGACTCTATTTGTGAGACTAATTATTAGTAAAATCAAGTGTAGGTTATTAATATTGAAGATTAAGAAGATTGAAGACTTTGAAGGTTTAAAGTTCTTTTATGTTTCTGATCTTGACCTAATTATCTGTTTGACTTGATTGTCTGGGACAAACAAGTAGTTTATCTTTAATAAACATAAAAGTTTTAGATCGACAAGTTGTTTGTGATTTATTACAAACGTAAGTCTTGTAATCGAGTGGGTTACTTTGGTAATCGTAAATCTTGATTGATATTATCAAAGAGTTCTGAATATTATATTATCTGGTTTATCTGGGTATTTTAGATTTGTAAGGAAGATCCTTGACTCTAAATTAATCATTTAATATCTTTGGTATTTGTAATTGATTTGAATGATCAGCAAACAATTTGGTTCCTTGTTGTTTGTAAGACCTCCTAAAGGAATTGGGTTGCAGAAGAATTCATAGAGCTGAAGTAACACTTGGCAGTGGATTCTGTTAGGTGATTCACGTGTGTAGGCCATATTGGTTGTAGGTGCAGGGATACTGAGGAAACTGAGTAACTAGGGATAATTTATTCGGTCTCAACTACACGAGGTTGGGATAAACATTTGTGTAACGGCTTAATTATGAGAGTGTTCAAAACCGGACTAGATCCCGGGTTTTTTTTGTCAAGCAGTTTTCTCGTTAACAAAATCATGTATGTATGTATTATTTACTTTATTTTTACAATTATAGAGTTTATCTTTATAATTAAAGTAATTAAATACACTTGTACGCTAATATAATCTTGGTAGATCTTGTAATTTGTTCTTAAGTGAGTTTAGATTATTACCAAGATCACCTTGTTAGTTAATCTATAATCTTTATAAGATCGAAAAGATTATACAATGTGTGTCAAAATAATTGGTGGTGTACTCACCACCCTCGTCTTTTCATATTCCACTCCCATTAGTTTTGTTCCATAAATATTTCCTTTGAATTGAGTCAATTGCATTGATAGATTCCCATCTGGACTTGAGCCATAGTACCCGTAGTAGCTTGAATTTGGGCACTTATTCCAGACTTATCAGTAGCCCTGCCATTGTTGAGGCTTGCCCTTCATCTTATCAATAATATTTTAAAAATATTTAATTTTGTCTCTTGTGATAAACATATCAATTCTTAAGTTTTTTTTATCCAAAGGCATAGCTTTCATGTTTAAGATCTTGATAATGGCTCTTCTTTGGCCTCTTGACCTAGTTGTTGCTAAAATAATTGCTTGATTTATTGAAGTTCACTATTTGTCCTGAAGCTTTGCAAAAAAAATTGAACTATATGAAAAAGATTATGCACAGATTTTCCTTTAGCAAAGTTGAGCAATATGCAGTCATTTGTAAAGAATAAGTGTGAAAATAACTAGACCACATATATAGTTAGTTTATTTTGAGCTACAAAAGAAATCAATTTACTAAAGATTTCCATGAACATAATGAATAGGTATGGTGAAAGTATCACCTTGTCTTCGACCTTTGTGGGATATGTAGTTTCAATTGGAGAATCCATTTAGAAGTATTGAGATAGTGGAAGAAGATATATATATATATATATATAGCTTGCAACATTTTTCGCAGAACCCCAGTTACTTTAGTACTTTTATGATAGAAGACCACTCCATTCTATCGCGACTGCCTTTGATATATCCGATTTGACTACATATCCATTGTAAGCTTTAGTAGTTTTCATACAAATTATTGCACATAAAGTAGGGCATTTTGTTTAATCTCTCTCCTCCTCTCCTATAACGATTAGGTTTAGGAGGGAAAACCCAAATGATACAACTTTTCTTATGCTCGGATCTGTTCAATTTTGAGTGGATTTGAGCAGATTTCTCATTTTATTTTGTGTTTCTTCAAGTTTCTTAGTTAGATTTCATATGTAGATATAGTGTTTAATAGTTTATTTAGGTTATTTTTTTATGTTTTCATTTGCTTTTCAGCAAGGCCATATCTTCCCTGCAATGATGCTTGGTATCTAGCCTTTAATGGTGCTTATCTTTTTGCTTTCAGAGCAGTCATTCTTCATTTTAATGGATGCTTTTGGTTAGGGTTTGTGTGTGCTGAAAACCATTCCTTCTCCCACTCAATCGACTATTTTCTCATACATGTATTTGATCTATACTGATGTTCCTTCACTTTTTCTTGTCAAAACTTTTGGTTTTGTTATCATATTGTATGATTCACTTTGGTTTTATGATGTTTTTGAAGATGTAACCCTAATTTACCATTAATGAAAAGAATCCTTTGTTTATCCTAAAATAAATAAAAAATGTTTATGAAGTAGTTTTAATTTACTATATGTTTGTTTAGTTTCTAATAGTGGTGAAATTCTTGTAACTTTTTATTTCTTGTGTATTGACTGATTTATATGGTTCGTAGAATTTCTATTTTCTACCTAATTAATACTTCCTCCATTTCTAAAAAAGTGTTACTATTACTTTTTCATTTTAGCCATCCAGTAAGATGAAATGAGAGGAAGTAGGCCCCAACTGAGAAATAAGATATGATTTCGTCCCTTAAAGGTTAAGGAGAAGCCCCGGCTAAGCGAAGATATAGGCCCCTTCAATCTCGGTTGATTACTCTGTCAGGGAGGAGAGCCCCTTAGTGAGAGTGGTCTTGTCCATCTCTATATGTCTCCTTTGTCTCGATTAGTCAGAGGGCACAAAGAACATGTAAGCCCCTTTCACATGCATATATCGGAGCAACCAACCCCCTTCAACATCTTTCATGATGTGTTCTACGTTGTTGAAAGCTAGATCTACATGAGGCGTGTAATGCATCGCTAGGAAGATGCCGATCGCTATCTGAATAACTAAACAGATACCATCTAGGGACCTGAAACCCCACCAGTAGCTTAAATTGCTCGGGGTTGGGTAATCTATCAAATGCTAATTCAGTAAGAAGGTAATTAGTTAGAACTTTCCTCTTTTATTTATAGTGTCGATTGGAAATGAACAACATCATTCTCTATCGTCCGTTCATCCCCTCGTTACCGTACGTATAACTCTCACCGCATACGGTTTATATAAAGATTTCTAAAATTCATCTCAAACCTTTAAACTAAAATAAAAAAAAACAATAATAATATTTTTTTTAGAAACAAACGGAGTATAAAAATTTATTTTAGAAAAATAAAAATAAAAATAACTCTCGGCACCACCGAAATGCTATTGGGACCATGTTTTATGAAGCCGATTATGCTTCGTCCAGCCCTCATTTGAAAACCCATTAGTCGAGCGTCACCACGGTGATTTAGCCACCGGAGGGTAGCATAAGAACATCATAGTCGCTAGAAATAGGGACCCATTATCCTGTAAAACACGTGTCATATGACATAAAGCTGCTGGGCATTTTGGATAATTCAGGTCTTTTATTTTGTTTTTTTGTCTTGTGCTGATTCTGTTTTCTCTTTTTACTGTTGCATTGCCATAACAACCAGTGACAGCCAGTGTACGTCCATACACCACCACGGCACCACCCCACAGTTTCCTCTTCATTTTCTTCTTCTTCTTCTTCTCCTCCTCAACCCTAGAGAGACCTAATTTTGAAGCCGCTTTTATTCTTCTTCTTATTTCTCCTGTGTAAGCCGCTTTTGATCTTCTTCTTATTTCTCCTGTGTAAGTAAGATATTACATACTATTTCTTCTTCTTTGCTCATTCAATATGTAGTCTACACCTCTACACATCATTTTCTTTTGTTTTTACATGTTTTTGTGTAGATTATATTACTGCGTTGTTAGAGATTTCTAGATTGATATTAGCAGCTACTGTTTCAATCTTGCTTATATTTTCTTGTCTGTTTGTTTGGTACAGTCTATAACTCATTTATTACTTTATTCATGTTTCTTTCCTGATTGCTGCAACGGACTTGTTGTTGTTGTTAATGTTGTTGTTATTCATACTGGAGAACCCGGGTTCTCGGAATAATGAGTTAATCGGTTATTTCTATGTATTGGGATTGCATTCTCTCGTTATTACAAAGAATGGGGCGTGATATATATGGTTGAATGTTAGAATGTGTATGCCATTTATCTAGTTGAGACAACTTGCTACCCATAATAAATATTGATTTGTCTATTCATTGCAGATTCAGTATGGATGATGCTGGAAGAAAAAGAGGACGAAACAACTTCGTCGAAATGATGCAAAGCACTTCTGATGAATTCAATGACAAAGAAGGTTCGCCGAATGAATTCAATGACAGTGAGGCTTCTTCTTATGAATCGAACGATAAAGAGGCTTTATCTAATGCATTGGATGACAAAGAGGTTAATTCTAATGAATTGGATGAAAATGAAGCTTGTAGTGGACCGAACCACAAAAAGGTGAAGAGCACTGATCCACCGCTAGACTTGTCAAAGCTGCTCGTTGCTGACAAAACGAAAAGGGATGAATTGGATTGCAGTAATGCACAAGGAGCACTTGAGGACCGTGCTGGGATACGCTCAAGACAAGTATCAGACAATCGTGTTAGTGCTTTACCAACAAGACCCACTGTGAATAATGCTGGTACTGCTAGAGACATATCACAAGGTGTCCACGTTAGTTCTTTGTTAAGGCAATCGATATTACCCCGTTCAGGTTATGCTAGAGATACACCGCGAAGTGTTCTTGTTGATTCTTTACTCGGAAAATCAACAGCAAATGGTTCCTGTAGAGATAAACCATCTGCTGTTCCTCTTAATTTATTACCAACAGGGTCGGCGTTAATCCATGGTGGTTCTGCCAGATGTGTACCAGATGGTGTACCGTCTAGTTATTTACCAACAATTTCGACAGACTTAAATTCTAATTTTGCTAGAGAGATACCACTAGGTGTTCCTATAACTGTAAGAAGCACAACGGATGCAAGGGAACTCACTGGGATAAGACAAGGCTTGTTGCATAACCATACTGGAAGCGTACCGAACCTTAGTGATTCTTATGGTCATTACGTGGCTACTTCAGACATAATGCAATCTATTCATCAAATTCTCAATGGAAGTAATGGAAAATCTCTGGTGAGTCTTCAATGGTATGAGCTTTATGAAATATTTGATATAAAACATACCATGTTATAATGGCTGAATAGTGTTCTACCGCAGGCAAGCCAGATTACCTCACACGGAGTAGAGTTCCTAGACGTGTTGTTGAGTAACAAAGTTCCAATCCTTGCTCAAGTACGGTACCTTAACCTCAAAACTACTGTGGTAACTGGATATATCTTCTATGTGATGATAATACATGTGTAGGAAGCTTCAATTTGACAAGTCATTGTTGTGGATATCTTAAATTTAATGTATTTCAATCAGGATCCAGCTTCAGTGGCACCAGGAGTAAACAAAGACGTTCACCAAGGTCCCAAAGTAACGGTTGCTGTTCCGGGTTATTGCTCCAAACAACATATCAATTACGTAAATAGAAAAAGTGGTCGAGTAAGTGCAAATAGTCTAGGCCTCGTTTTTAAGATGGTTGCTTCATACCATCTGTGCTTTATCTCCAAATGACATGCCATTCTTTAAAATAGTTGCAGTTGAACTGTATGCTTGTAATTATTTGGTTTCTCTGACTGCTCAGTACTTTTGCCAGATCCGCAGAGCAAAGATTACTGAAAGATTCAAATCGGTGCAGCAACTTCTTCCAAATTCCGATCAAGTAATATATGTAGCCAGTATGGGTTATTGTTCACCAGCCACCATGCTTCTACTTATATGAATGGATTACCTTTAGACATATATGAACTACAGAATGATTCTAATGTACCTCTTTTCAAAAGGATAATCTTGTTAAAGATGTTCAGGAACATCATCTACTTATCGGCTTACTCTTGTTATTGACAGGCAAATAGAGAAGACCTCATGGATGATATCATTGACTACGTCAAGTACTTACAGCTTCAAATTAAGGTACTTATCTCTCTTATATTCCTCTTTTCAATACAACTCATCCATGTGTATAATTTGGACATGGATGAATTGTATTGATTGCAAAAATGACGCAACAAGCTAACGTTCGTAACCACAAAGATTGCCCCATTGCAGTGGAACTCCTTATAATTTAGCATCTAAATTAAAAACTGCCCATAACAGAATACAGCATAAGTAGCACAGGCAAAAGATAAAAGATATTGAATCTGAATTCATTTTACGGACCTTCTAAATATATTGGTGCATCCCAAACTTGTTGAGATACAAGGAGGATTTATCCTTCATAAACTCCAAGAAGAGAGTTCTGTCTCATCTACAACTTAATCTTATCCTCGAAAAAGCCTCATGAGTGAGATAGGTTTGCTTAAATAGTAGACTACTTAAACTGATCCTGCTATGGTAAATCTGGAAGTACTGGTTCACATTTAAATTTTGCTAATGAATTTCCTTTAAGATTGGTAATCTGCATAATGACGTATGTTTTACTTGGGTGTTACTATACTGCAGTCCTTGAGCCAAAGCACATTGGAATACGAAACAACTGATCACAACACTTTCTTTAATCTCGAGGTATCAGACCAGTTTCACCGCTACCTTTTCAGTAGTGTATAATTCTCGTCGACAAGACATAGAGATGATGAACTACTTAAAGTGGTAATCTAAAAAACTCAATGACTTGCAGGGGTTTGGCCATTATCTGTCTAATCAAGGGACATTGATGAGTGAACCACTTGAAGAGATGATAGGAAGGTTGATGGAGGCCGACAAGCCAGCATTTAATCAGCTTCTGGAGAGCAGGGGACTGTATGTAAGGCCCATGGCTCTCGCAGGAAGGACCATTTACAAGCCATAAATGGCTTGAATCTCATTCCATGCTTTCTTCTTATATGAAGTACATTTTCGGCTAGACTCAGTTTACATGCGAATAAAACATAATGCACACTAGTTTTGTAAGCTAAATGGAAAAACAGGGAACTTGGCTCCTTTTGTTTTTACCGATAATAGTTTTCGGAATAAATGTTTTGTAAATAAGAATGTTGTAAACGTCACAGCCATAGTTTTTTTTGGTGGGGCAAGGATACTCAGTATATAGGTGCTTACATTAAAAACTGGGATCTCATTCAGGGTGAAGATCTGCCTACAACACCTTGAGAGATGGAAAAGGACCGGAAATGGAATTTTTTTTGGTAAAATCTGCCTACAACACCTTGAGAGATAGTGAGCAAAGTAGCATATACTATAAGCTCTAATCACACCTTTCCCTGAAAAAAACTTTGGAAGCTGAATTTGCCTCCAAAAGTTCTAATGTTTATATGCAAATGAATTCAGAATTGTCTTACTGTAGAGTAGGAAGATTTAATCCAAACATGGATATCTCTTGTCCCTTGTGTGGAAACTATGTTGAAACTTTACATCTTTTTAATGATTGTCAGATTATACATAGAATTTGGTTTATACTTGATAATAATGTGTTTGCTTCTGCTATTAATGTTAATTTTCAACAATGGATAACTGATTTGTTTAATGATCAGCATTTCCATACAGAAAACTATCAAAGAAAAATTAGATTTTTTTGTCTTATATGTGGGCTGTGGAAGCACAGATGTGCAGTGGTCTATGAAAAAGTGCATGTTAATCCAGAGGAAATGATCTCTATAGCTCAGAGGGAAACTGCTGAGTGGGAATCCTTCCTCATAAACTCAGCAGATAATTTAGAACCTGCAACTGCAGAAGGAGAAACATGGAGGCCTCCAGATTCTCAATATGTGAAATCAACATCGATGCATCTTTTGATAAAAAATCAGATTCAACTTCAGTTGGGGTTGGACTAATTTTACGTATAACATGTCAGATATAACTAGGTGAAGCTTAATTTCACGAAGAAGAAAAGTAAGTACAGATGACCATTCGCTGTTCTGAAACTACATACAGTGAAAAGGGATATACCATATGAAAAACATATGTTACATATCGACATTAGTTTACTTTTGAACCTGGATAAGAAGAGAACAACCGCAACGCATTTCTGTGGCTAAGTTCTGCAAGCTCCTCTTCTGGCATCTCAAGCATGGATGCGACATATCTAAGTACCTGAAAGTACAGGTCTTTTGGTTATTGGAAGTCGCATTCTGGCATGCTGCTAGAGTCAGCGAAAGTGATTTCCTAAAGATCATGGACCAAAAAATTAAAGAAAAATATATAGAAACTCAAGACTCACTATACGAATGTTAGCTGATTCATTAAGTGTTTCCTTTGGCAATGTTTGGTCAGAGAAATTGCTAGTCCCTGAAATATTTGTTTCTTGGATCTGAATTCCTTGCAAAGAAGTCGCTTCCCCTTGAAGCAAATTCAAATTGGATTTTGGTAGTGCATCAGGTGCATCTGACTCCAATAAAATCCTCTCAGTAGGGACCTAAAAATTGATTTCAAGCAAAGAAATAAGAGGCAACCCTTATGGAAATGGATTTCGATCTGTTTTGGTACAAAGATCAATGAAGTTAAAGTTCAGGAATAGGTTAACTAACCGATTTCAGCATTTTCTTTGCCTTCTGAGGTTTCAAATCCATAACATACCCAGAAAAGGAAAAATAAGCACCAAGCTTCGCCAGCGTAGGAACCATTTCTGCTGATCCTAGATAAGAGTGAAGAATCACCCCAGCAGGGAAAGGCCCCATAGACCTTTGAATGAAAGATAGGATGTCACTACATGATAGTAGCAAGTAGATTTACTAAAGGCAATATTGTACTAAGCATCAAAGAGGAATCGTTACAAAATTTGTGGTATAGCAGAATCAGGGTAAGATTTTGATCCTCTCTGCCTTACTCGTATTGATTTTGGAGATTTGGAAAGACTTTCATGCTTAACGACTGATAATAATAACCCAGAGTAGTTAAAATGAAGAAACATACTGCATTATTTCTAGAAGATCACCAAAGGCACGAACACAATGGATAGAAGCTGGTTTCTTTAACTCTTTCGATAGTTCAAGTTGCTGTCTGAAAACTTGAACCTGAAAATCAGAAGCTTATAGTAGGATTATGTCGAATATATTCTGCTCATCCTCCAAAAACATATTATGCTATAACAGAAGATTTTGGTGTTCTAATTTTAGACAGATGAAGAGAAGGAACAAAATTGCCCAGTTTATTAGTAGGTGGAAGCATGTATAATCATATTATGCAAGAGGTAACAGCGCAACTCAAAAGAAGTAGTCAGAAACTAGGGTAAGGTTTTAAGATACAATTCTCAAATAGTTCATAGACTGCAGTATAAGCAAGTATCAGTCCCAAAAAAAAGCCACAAATAAATGCATATAATGAAAGATTATTGATAAGCTGTTCTATGATGAGACCGAAAAAGAACCTATTTTTTTAAAAAGGATCGAAAAAGAACCTGATCATTGAAATCAATTTGCTTTCCGTGGGAGCCTTTGTCCAACCCAATCTGGAAATTCAGAATTCAGACACAATTACGATTTTAAAATTGTCAAATTCATAATAGTGCTGGTAAAAACAGGTGCAAGTACATATACAGAAGAACATATCATCAAACACCTCAAAGGCTATTAACTTATCTGAAAGTAGATGGTGAGTTGAGATGTTAATTAGATAATTGTGATCGAGTGAGGATTTAGGGGACTAATCAAATAACTCTACCTCGCCAACAGTTGCGGAAGGGGTTGAACCAAAGAGGTCCCTCAAAGTGTGGAACCAATCAGGAGTCCTTTCAAGAATATACCTGATTCATTAAATTTCATTGTAAATCATAGAAAATCAAATCAGAGAGAAAAACAGTAACTAGAGTCTGTATTCTCATCAGAAACTTTAAGCTGAACAAAAATGGGATTAAATTTTTAATTAACAGTTAAGAAGAAGAAGATAGTAACTAACCAGGGATGGAGACCAAAGCAGGGAATAACAGAGGAAGGATAATCCTCACTCATTTTTTTAACCAAACTCCAATCTCTTTCAGATACACCATTCACAGCAAAGTGACTGACTCCGGATTCCATAGCTCTTCTGATGATTTGAGGTGCCAGATGGTGAATTCTTGGGTCCTGAAGGTGGCAGTGCGAGTCGAAAAGCTTCATCATTTCGCTGTTGCTATTCATTATCAAGTTAGCACTCTAGTCTAGTCTTCTTTTTCATCCGTAGAGAGGTGGCACTGTGTGTCGACTTCTGTGCCTCTCTGACGCGCATGACTTCAGTAGGATTCTGGGCTTCAGGCCCAAGTCAATAAAAATGGGATCTTCTAAATTTGAATAGTTTGTTGTTTTTCTTTAATGAACAAAACTATCCGAATCCGCAGACTTCAGACCATCCAATTTGTAAATTGACGGGTGAACACCCGATCTATCTATTGGTGGATTGTTTTGTTTATTTTTCTTTAAAACCTAAGCAACAACCTCTGTGATATTTTTAACAATTAAAATTTATTACTCTTCGTGCAAGCAAATTCTACTTCTATTATATTACTTGTTAATTGAGTGAAAATAAAATAATTAATTTATCACAACTACGACGTGTATTAAATTTTGGTGAAAATTCTAAGTTCTAGACATGATTTGAGTTATCATATGAATCTATTTTGAAGCTCTTCACATAATTGCCGTTTGTTTTTACTAATATGAATGTTTATGCTTGATTGCTAAAAATTTCAGGTGGCCAATTAAATTGATTTATTAAATAATCTAAAGCTAGTAAGAATTAGAATGTCTGTAACTGTAAAATAACGTCTTACACAAGTAGAAAAAGTGAGACCTTACATAGGGTTTTTGTTGAGCAATCACGTGTAAAAACAACACTATAAAGCGAACCGGGTTACAAATCCTAAATTCACAAATATTAAAGCATCTGACTGAATTATTCCTGGAGAGCGTTCTTCATGGTGGTTCAGACAGATAGAATTCGGGGACAAAGCGTACATGTTATCTAGTGATATAAGGAATTTTGTGGATAACAAAGCGTACATACTATTCTATGGTTGGTGATAATCTGTGATTAGCGATGAATAGATGAGTATACTGACTTGATGAACGTTTAGTAACGTAGAAGGATTTCTCGATCATATTTTTCTTCATTGATTACAATCTAATCTTTCAGTTGTTTTATATACTTTTCCTTAAAACCTAAACAGAACCCCCTTGTGATACTTTCAACAATTAAAACTCCTCGCTCTTCATGAGAACAAACTCTACTTCCATTATATTACTTGTTTAGTGAGTGGAAATAAGATAATTAATTTGTTGCACCTATGACACTCATCAAATTTTCGTGTCGCTGTCGAAAAGCAGTTATAAATTTAGTTGTTATTTTTTTCTTCAGGTTTTTTTTTTTTTTTTAGTTTTTGACTTTATTTTCTAGGTGTTTGGATTCAGGTGCTTAATCTCTGGCACCAAAACGTTAAGACTACCCAATGTGCATGATTCAAACTCGAAGCGGAATAATTTTTCAAAAATCATCCAAGGAAGAGATGTTGGCACAGATAACCTAAACGATGGTGGTGCTCCTCCACCTCTATCACAAGAGAAGTAGCTACGAGAGTTAACACCTCCATGCTTAGATTCGGAACCGATGTGCATTACTCTAACTAACTGATGCATGTCGTACGTGCAACAAATTACTTTAGATGTTTCCCACCAAACTAACAAGTGGTATAATAGTAGTAAGGATTATTCCCACGAGGAGCTATATAATTGTTATTTGTTTTCAATCTCTTATGTAACCAAAGGGGATTGTAGTGAATTAAACTAAAGTAAACTAACAAAAATAAAAACAAAGTAAATAAAGATTATAAGAGGGATTAAAATACTGATTATAGGTTTCATCATCCATCAACAAACAAGCTCATCAATCGATTCGAGTTAACGTTCAATCCTTCTCGTATCATTAATCTTAGAGCATCCTATCGTAGGCTTACTCCAGAAAAACTCCTTATATCATCAAAGGCGCATGAGCCACTCTTTAAATCCTTCGATGGATAACTTGGCGCAAGAGACACTCAAATTTTACCCAATGAAAGCAATGGTATTCGTGAGTTGAGGTTATTCTAAGCAATTTGACGCAAGAGCCACACGGGTTTAACCTAGGTTAAGCTTCTATATGAAACTACATGAAGGTTTTGAGTATAATAAGTAATAACACCATACTACTTGTAACCAGGTCTACCGAATATTCCGTATCTCCAAACCCTAGTTTAGATTTAGATGTGAACACATGACCATTCAATTTTCAAATTAAACGATCAAGTATTCAATCATGAATGACGATATAAATAGTAGAATATAAGCGATAAAAGATATCATTAACATTAAAACTAATCATCCAGAATGATTTACATGTCTGGAACTGAGAATTAAATCCCTAACCAATAAAATAAAGTTACCTACTCATGGATTTCTCAAAACCGATAGAAAATAAACAAGATAAGAGGGAGAAGAAGGTGTCTGGTTCTTCCGCAAAATGGGGAAACCCTAATTTGCTTCAAAACTCATTTTTCTTTTGTTGTAGATGATATGATGATAGATAAAAATATCTAGAAAATATTTTTATATAGGAAACCTAGTATAAGAGTTATCGTTCTTAAATCCCGGTCATACTAGGTTTTGGAAACTAAAAAATGCATAAAAACTCGTTAAAAATCCCTAGCCCACGTATCTGCCTCGGCCACTTGACCTTCCGAGATTTCTGTCTTGCCTCGGAGACTTGACCTTCCGAGGAAATTAAAAGTTACTGAGTTTTCCCTTGATGGCTTGACCCTCCAAGACAATTAAAAGTTTCTGACATTTCCCTCGATGGCATGATCCTCCGAGGCAATTCTGAACTTGTTTCTCCCATTATTTCTTCATACTATGTCGGAATGACTTCATTCTTTCGATGTTGGCTTCGCATTTTTGTTCTCTTAGACTTGGTGAGAAGTAACCATTTTCTTGAATGAATTAAATTGGTATTTGGTATTTCTCCCTTTGTAACACTCCATTTCCACTTCTTTGGAGATGTAACCTAGTAAATATATAAAATACAAAAGTAACAATAATACAAGGTAATTCACACAAAATCTAACAATTAAGTATAAGAAAAAATACTCAAAACATGTAAATTATGCACTTATCAAATTCCCCCTACTTGCCTTTTTCTAGTCCTCGAGTGAACTATGAATCTAAACTAACCTAAGCTAAAATACAACAACTCCCTTTCGTTGAGGATACAGTTACATTTAGCATGTGTAACAGGCCTTGAAACCAATAAGTGTTCATAATGGACAACTTATAGTCTCGTGAGAGTTTACAATTGGTATACCCACAAAACCTAATTTCCAGCTTTTAATTATTCCAAAGCACATGTATCCAAAGAGCTACGAAGACATAAAGTTTTTGCACACTAACAATAAGAAGTTAGAAATACAAAAAAACATATTCTCATGCTTAATTTTTGAGCGAGAAATAACCAATGCCATATGAAAGAATTTAGGTTCAAGAGCGATGAAAGGTTTCGACTTCTGCCTCACCAATAGGGTTTTATAAAATTGCACTCAAAAAACGCACTTCCAAATTATATTTTGTTACCCCATATAAACGTGGGATGAAAAGAACCTTTTTTCTGATGATCTTTAAGAAAGGAAATCAACCATTATGTGAGGATGGGAATGATTTCTTACCTTGTCGTCCGATGTACAATTAGCACCACTCTCACATCGTCTAATAGAAACGTCTTTGTTCTTCGGTCTTCAATTGTTGATGGTGAACTCTTGAACTTTGTAGAACCTTGACAATTATAACTTTTTTTTCTTAATTCCTTGTTGCTTGAAACTTTTTCATATATTTCTTCTTCCCTACAAATTTATTAAAATGAATACCAACTAAAGTAATAAAAAATTTCTCTTGTTTTTTATTTTATTTTAAATAATTTTGAGACTAGAAAAATAAAGTAAGAACTAAAAATAAAATAAAATGAACAATGAAACTACTATGGTCGTGGGATACGGACTTTACCACTTGATTCTTCACAACTTGTATTGTCTCGATATCATAAACTTTACTAATTCTCATCTTTTAATTTCCTTTGCTCCTGTACATAAGTCTTTAACATATATATATATATATAATTATGTTATTTGTCTTGTTGCTTCACTTGAATATGAATTTTTCTCTTTTTTGTATTGTTACTTATAAACCTTGAACGTCTTCAAATTTTCTTCAAACTTTTGATGCCCCAATTGTCGATGATGATGGTGTTTTTATGGACCTGTTATTTTCGAGAGAGAGAAAATTGCTAACTGTAAACAAGATTACAAGAGATGTTGTAAGTTAGCGATTCTGATGGCACCCCCGTGATTGAATAAATATCACTCAAGAAATAAAAAAGTAGTGCTGAAATTGGTACGAAGTTGGGTAGCTCATCATTCTACCTAGAATTAGCGTAGGATGACACACACTCTAAAGGATAATTTTTAGACATATACAAAGAATTAAAGGCCTGGTACCTCGCTTGATGTAACAATAGGTAGTTTCCACTAATAACTGATCAACAACTCTAATACTAAATTCATTACGCACCTAATTTTCTAGCGACATAGTTAAATCCAACAATTCCTCCCGAACAAGTAAGAAACCTGAATGTTGTTTTCTAGCACGTCTGAGTTCAATTATTCTTTAAGAACTCCGTATGTAAAGTATAGCTAGAAGTATGCTAAGTGACTCTAAAATCTCTAAAAGTTGAAGGTTTTCATGCAAACTTGTACAAAAAGTTCAAAATTTCTAGATAGCAAAGTGAAAAATAAAAATTCTATATGCTTAATCACTCCCTCAAACTTAAAATTTACATTGTCCTTAATGTAAATTGATTCCTCCAATGTAAAATCAAGGTGGAAAATTCTTAATATAATATATAGAATATAAAAAATAAAAATAAAATAGAAATACGAAACCAATGGTTGCCTCCCATTCAGTGCTTAGTTTAATGTTCTCAGCCTGACCTTCTGGTTATTGTCCATATACCAATAATCTAAAAATATAAGGATCCGCCCAGATAACAATTTGCAATTCTAATAAAAACTTCACACAAATGTTAGCATATGATAGTACTAGTGAAACCATTATCATAAATAAGTTACCCCTACATTTAGTTCTTTCTACACTTGGAACTGTATATAAAACATATAATTTGGGAACTTCTACAGGTTTCTCATGAGTAGCCTGCACAATATTAGAATCAAGCGTCTCTAATAGTGGATAGTTAGAAGCAAAATAATTCGTTAAAACTTTGGAAGCACACAACTCCAATCCTAAGTGAGGTATTTTCCTAACGCTTAGGTTAATAATTTTTTGGGAAATTACTTCGATTAGAGGAGGATGATCATTAAAAATAAAATTATGCAAAGGATTAGAAAAACCTTTCACTATCTCTAGTATACGTGATCCTCATTATTCTTAAAGAACTCCAATGAATTACTTACCTCATGTGTATCGTGATGTCTTTCGTAAAGTGGTAAGAAAAGTTCGTTAAGACTTGTGAAGATTTGGATTTAAATTTAATTTTTAAGACTAAAAATAATAAAAACTCAAGTAAAGATGATAATCAATTTGAGAGAACACTGAGGCTAGGTTTCCACTATTTTTCCAATTTTTATAACAATTAAACTCAATAATTAAAATCATGCAATTTTAATTTTTAATTCGATTCTAAAATGTTGCAATAAGTAAATTCTTAAAGTAGCAATTGTATAACAAAAGCATGGAATATCTAAACCCTAGGCAAAGCATAAACCATCTAACGAAATCACAATTACTCTATAAAAATTATTAAATCATTTTTTATTTAAGGCAAATAATCATCAAATAATTGCACAAATTAATTAAATAAATATTATCATGTTTTTTTTTTTGGGAAAAATAGCTTCCACCATCACCTCAGAGATGGGGTTTAGCTCCTCATATTTTTCATTTGCTCACAATTATAATTAGAAGAAGAAAATAAACAATAATGAATGAAACAGAAAAACTGCAAGGATTATAAATGTTACCGCAGTCACTGTTACAAAGATGTGTTTCTGATTCAAATAAAATGTTGCTGAAACAGCTACAGAAAAATATGACACTTCCTTAGCGATGTAATTTTCAAGTGTATTAGCAACGGGTTCTGCGACTCTTTCTGAATGTAGTCTGCGTCTTCTTCTTCTCCCTTACGTGATGAACAGCAGCAGCAGCAGAAAATTGTGAATGATGTTTTTTGCTTTTCTCTCTAATCTGAACCTTACCCCAAGCTTCCTCCCCCTTGTATGATACCCGAAACCCCTTTTTATAGCTTCATAACACCTCCAAATCCCTCAATTAATTCTCAACAGGAACTCATTAACCCGATGATTTTTTTCTTGATTTTTTTGATATGATTCGAATCCACGGTATCTCTGAGTATCTCTTAATCGTCTCTGATGTATGAATATATGTATTTGATACTGATTCTATGTGGATATTCTCTTCACCAATCATTCCCGAAAATATTTCTCTCGAGAGAAGAAAATAATAATGATATGTGATTGAAGATTTCTAGTGATTTTCACGTATCTTCTGGTCATGATTTATCACTTGAGTTATGGTAATCATTCTCTGTGATTTTTGACCCAAAAATCACGTGAAAATTATATCCAGAATCTCAACAGAATATAATCAAATTTTCCCGCCATTGCATTTTACTTTGAATTTGGGCATGGGTGCCCCAAATCCAAAGTATGGGTGCCTTAATCGATTTGGGAGGGTGCCTTTAACAAAATCTCGGGTGCCTTTAACACTTTTGATAAGGGTGTTTCTAGCACTTTTAATCCCATTTTTTCCATATTTATTTATTCCACCAAAGTATCTGCAATCACATAAAATCACATTATTAGCACAAAATCAAGCTCTAGCAATGAACAAATTAAGGACAAATTAGACACGAAAACGTGTCTATCAAATACCCCCAAACTTATTATTTGCTAGTCCTCGAGCAAATCTAATAAAAACAAATTCTAACTCACTTTCGCAGGCATCGCGATTGCACTTAGCGTGTGCAATAAGCCTTTAAACCCCGAGGTATCCCTAGTGGACGAGTTTTGTCTCGTGAGGGTTTACAAGAAGTGTACCCACAAAACCTTTACTCCAAACCCTAGATACTTGTGAATGCTTAAGGGTAACACTAAACAAACTATTTAGTTGGCTACAAAATTCTTTGGCTATGGGAATCATTACCCTATATGAGTCCAATTGTTGTACACGAGTTTTCACTCAGCGTACTTAAATTCATACAAGAATTCAAAACTCTACTTAAATAGTTGTTCATCCATGATACTCAGAATCTATCAAAGTACAATCACATGAAAAGATTTAGAAGATGGATATAGACAAAATGAAGTTTGCACGTGTTGACTAAGGTGAACGGTGTTTCCCATATCTGTCTGAAGGTCAGTGCCAGGATGAATGGCTTGAGATACGCTCCCACTAGTCTTATTTCTTAAACTAATTATCGACTCAGCTGGTATATACAAGGGTCCCAGCGGTCGATTTATTGAAAATATTTTAAATGCATTGACAACATACATTATAGTTCTCATGGATCCTGCATTCCACGCTTGCTTAGGCGACGGAGACAGGGAGAACACACATGTATTGCTATCAAAGTTTCAATTTTTTTTTTTTTTTTTTTTTTTTTGAGTAATGGTCTAACTAATACAATAATGAGGCTTGATCTCAAACACTTCATCCTGGAAGTGATAACAATTTGATACTGATGCCCCACCAAATCACTTAGAGAAACACAAAAATTACAAAAATAAAAATATAGAGTGATATGGTCAAGATAGATTCCGAGATATGGTGACAACTATCATGTTATTTCTAACACCTGATCTAGGAATCCTTTTATGAATAGACCATTCAGCTGGGCACACCAATTCCTATAGAAAAAGAATTAAGTTTCCATCTACCTAGAATGGTTAGTGTCATCCTTAATTGTTCACAAGTTTCTAGACTCTGGAGTTTAAAATTTCAACTAAAAGTTTCTCCTTCACCCCCAAACTTAAACCTAACATTGTCCTCAATGTTTGAAATTAAAGTGCAATGCCAAAATATAGTTAACTAGAGGAATAAAGAGGTAAGTCAGAAAGATAGTACCTGAGCGAAGCGTAACAATCCTTCTTTGGAGAATAAGACAGAAAAATAAAAACAAAACCTACAAAAATTTACTAATGTACAATAACATCCTTGATGGTCAATCAAGGTAAGCAGGGTCCTCCAGAGGGACCTCCTCAACATCACCTGTAGAAAAAGGCTCTAAAAAGGGTTTCAATATCTGACCGTTAACCTTTGAAGAACTACTACTATCCAGTGTCTCAATCTCAATAGCACCATGAGGATAAACAGTGCGAACTATAAAAGGACCCGTCCACCGAGAGCGTAACTTCCCGGGGAATAGATGCAGACGGGTATCATACAGAAGAACTTTTTGACCCGGAGAAAATGACTTTCTTAAAATATTTCTATCATGCACAAGTTTCATTTTGTTCTTATACTCCTTAGCACTATCATATGCATCTCTACGAATCTCGTCCAACTCATTGAGCTCCCGCCTTGTCAAGCGAAAAATTAAGTTGCTTTATAGCCCAATATGCTCTATGCTCTATCTCTACAGGTAGGTGACATGCCTTGCCAAAAACTAGACGATAAGGTGACATTCCAATGGGGGTCTTAAACGTAGTACGGTAAGCCCATAAGGCATCAGTAAGCCTCAATGACCAGTCTTTCCGATTAGGATTAACTGTTTTCTCTAAAATACGTTTTATCTCCCTATTGGAAACCTCTACTTGACCACTAGTATGTGGGTGATATGGGGTAGCTACTTTATGGGTAATACCATATTTCTTCATCAAAAGCCTAAATGGTCGATTACAAAAGTGCGACCCTCCATCACTAATTATAGCCCGCGGTGTACCAAAACGTGCAAAAACGTTATCATTCAAAAACTGGACCACAACCTTGTGATCATTTGTTCTACACGAAACCGCCTCAACCCACTTAGACACATAATCTAAAGCAACAAGGATGTAAAAGTAACCAAAAGAATTAGGAAAATGACCCATAAAATCAATGCCCCACACGTCAAAGACCTCAATAACTAGAATAGGGTTCAAAGGCATCATATTTCTACGGGAAATTGTTCCTAACTTCTGGCAACGCTCACAAGTAACACAGAAATGGTGGGTGTCTTTAAACAACGAAGGCCAATAGAATCCACACTGCAATATCTTAGCAGCGGTTTTCTTAGTACTAAAATGACCCCCACAAGCATGATCATGACAACAGGAAATTATACTGGACTGGTCACTCTCAGGTATACATCTCCTAATAATCTGGTCTGGACAATACTTAAACAAACAAGGATCATCCCAAAAGAAATGCTTAACCTCGGCTAAAAACCTAGAACGATCTTGTTTACCCCAATGTTGGGGCATTCGACCAGTAACAAGATAGTTCACTATATTTGCATACCAATGTATTGGGAAACAAGGAAAAGTTGTTCATCAGGAAAACTATCCCTCACAGGAGGGGAATCATCAGGGAAATCAAAGACAAGCCTAGACAAGTGATCCGCTACTACATTTTCAGCACCCTTTTTGTCTCTAATTTCTAAAGAAAACTCTTGCAACAAAAGGATCCATCTAATCAATCTAGGTTTAGTATCCTTCTTGGACAGAAGGTACTTTAAAGCAGCATGATCAGTAAAGACTATGACCTTAGAACCTAAGAGATAGGATCTAAACTTGTCTAAGGCAAAAATAATGGCTAACAATTCCTTTTCTGTGGTGGTGTAGTTTAGTTGGGCATCATTCAGAGTTTTGCTAGCATAGTAAATCACATGAAGTAATTTGTTTTCTCGTTGACCTAGCACAGCACCAATAGCATAATCTGAAGCATCACACATGATTTCAAAGGGTAGGTTCCAATTAGGTGCCTGAACTATGGGGGCGGTAGTGAGTAAAGTTTTAAGCTTCTCAAAAGCTTCTAAACAAGCATCATCAAAGACAAACTTAACATCTTTTGCAAGCAAATTGCAAAGAGGTCTAGAAATCAAGCTAAAATCCTTAATGAATCTACGATAAAAACCTGCATGCCCTAAGAATGACCTAATATCTCTTACGGTTTTAGGAACCTGTAAATTCTTAATAAGGTCAACTTTGGCTTTGTCTACCTCTATACCCTTAGAAGATATGATATGCCCTAAAATAATTCCTGATCGAACCATAAAATGACATTTCTCCCAATTAAGAACTAAATTCTTTTCCTTACATCTAGTCAACACTAAAGTCAAATGATGCAAGCACTCATCAAACTATGAACCAAACACAGAAAAATCATCCATAAAGACCTCTAAGAATCGTTCTACCATGTCAGAAAATATACTCATCATGCAATGCTGAAAAGTGGCGGGTGCATTACACAACCCAAAAGGCATGCGTCTATACGCAAAGGTACCAAAGGGGCAGGTAAAAGTAGCTTTCTCTTGGTCTTATGGAGCAATAACAATCTGATTATAACCAGAATAGCCATCTAACAAACAATAATGACTATGTCCAGCTAATCGCTCTAGCATTTGGTCGATGAAAGGAAGGGGAAAGTGGTCCTTCCTTGTGACCTTGTTCAATTTTCTATAGTCAATACAAACACGCCAACCCGTGGTCACTCGGGTTGGGATTAATTCATTATTTTCATTCTGGACTACAGTGATACCTGATTTCTTGGGAACAACCTGAACGGGGCTGACCCACTTACTATCTGAAATTGGGTAGATAATACCGGCATCTAGCAACTTAAGCACCTCAGTTCGAACTACTTCTTTCATGTTAGGGTTCAGTCTACGTTGCATCTCCCTAGAAGGTTTGGTGTCATCCTCTAAATGAATCTGATGCATACAAACAGTGGGACTAATACCCTTAATGTCTGCTAAGGTCCACCCTAGAGCTTCCTTGTTGTCTTGAAGTACGGTTACTAGCCTACTTTCCTGATTATTATCCAAATCGGATGCTACAATTACAGGCAAAGTCTCAGATGGGCCTAAAAATACATATTTCAAAGTATCTGGCAATGGTTTGAGGTCCAACTTAGGAGGCTCTTTTAAGGAAGGAATTAAGGTAGAATTAGAAACTGGTAGTGGTTCGAACTTAGCTTTCCATCTATTAGTATCTAACATAGGGGTAGAGTCTAACAGAGCATTCACTCGATCAATGGTGCTATCATCATCGAAATCTAAGCCAAAATGGGTTAAGCAATTCTCTAGAGTATCATCAGATAAGATGTCTGGTAATGATTCCTGAACTAATGTTCCTATCATGTTCACCCCTTCAATGCATGTGTCATCTAACTCATGCGGTTGTTTATTAATATGGAAAATATTCAGTTCAATAGTCGTACTACCAAAAGACAAATTCATTATACCTTTTCGACAATTAATGATCGCATTAGATGTAGCTAAAAACGGGCGACCTAATATCACAGGTATCTGGTTTTCTGGGTCAGGAACAGGTTGAGTATCTAGAACAACAAAATCCACAGGATAAATAAACCTATCGACCTCAATAAGAACATCTTCGACAATACCACGAGGAATTTTTACAGACCTATCAGCTAACTGAAGTGTTATCTGGGTAGGTTTTATATCACCAAGTCCTAGCTGGAGGTACACATGATATGGAAGTAAGTTCACACTAGCTCCTAAGTCAAGTAACGCTTTCTCCACATTGTATTTACCTATGGTACAAGAAATAGTAGGGGAGCCTGGGTCTTTGTACTTAGGAGTTGTGTTATTCTGGATGATTGAACTCACATAACTAGCTATAAAGGCTTTTTTCTGTACATTAAGCTTTCGCTATCGTGTACAAAGGTCCTTGAGGAACTTGGCATAAGTAGGAATCTGTCTAATCGCATCTAATAAAGGGAGATTGATGTTGACTTGCTTAAAAATCTCCAGTATATCATTATAATTGGATTCCTTCCTAGTTGGTACGAGAAGTTGTGGGAATGGTGCTTTGGGTACAAAATCAGGCTCAGCAGGAGCCGCATTAGACTCTTTAGAGACTTATCAGTCTCTTCAGCTATAGGCTCAGAAGGATGTTCATTATTGGGCAAGGTTACCTTATTATCTACCACTCTACCACTCCTAAGGGTTTTAATTGAATTCACATGGTCTGATGATTTCTCACCATAAGATAACTCATGAACGCTTCTAGGGTTGGGTTGTGGCTGACTAGGGAACTTGCCTTTTTCTCTTTCTCTCAAAGACTCAACGATTTGACCAACCTGGTTTTCTAAATTGGAAATTGCATGACTGTTAGCCTGAACAATATTTTGATTTTCTCGTAAACTTTGATTGACATACTGCTGAAACTCTTTAGTGTTCTGATGTAAATCCTTAGTGCTCTGAGCTAATGTGGCTACAGTATCTGCTAAACTCATGACCGTCTTTTCTAACGGGTTCTGAAATTGTGTCGTACTAGAAGAATTCTTAGTATAACCAAAACCTGGGGGAACCTGAGGGTTACTAGTCTGACCTTGATTTTGGCCCTTAGACCAAGAAAAATTTGGATGGTTTTCCACCCAGGGTTATAGGTTTCTGAATATGGGTCAAACTTTTGACGGTTATCATATCTAGTGTTATTGTAAAGAGCATGGGCTTGCTCTTCAACATTCTGCCCTTCCCAATATGACTTGGGTTCTATTCCACAACCAGATTGACTCAATTCTAAGGCTTCTAACCTTTTTGTTATAGCTGCAAATTTAGCATTTGATTCAAAAATTCCATCTACCCTATTGAAATTACCTCTGCTCAGTATAATTTTTCTATGGGGTTCCTTACCACATTCCCATTGATGGGTCTTTTCGGTAATTTCATACAGAAATGTCTTTGCCTCATCAACACTTTTACTGTCAAAACTCCCCGTACACAATGACTCAACCAAGGTCGTTGTTGGATAATCTATCCCTTCATAAAGGATCTGGACTAGTCTAGAATCATCTAAACCGTGTTGGGGACATTGTTCTACTAATTCGTTGAACCTTTCCACATACCTATACAAAGATTCTCCTTCTTGTTGCCCAAATGTGGAAATTTCTTGTCTAAGAGCTAATATCTTGTGCCTAGGGAAAAATTTAGCTAAAAAGGCGGCGGTAAGTTGTTCATATGTCTCGATGGATTCAGATGGCAAACTATATAACCAAGATTTGGCCTTGTCTCTCAGGGAAAAAGGAAATAACCTAAGTTTCAAATCTTCATTAGACATGTTGTGAATTTTTAGGGTACTACATATTTCTTCAAATTCCCTAATATGAAAATAAGGATTTTCATTTTCTTTCCCTAAGAAGATTGGGAGCATCTGTATGATCCCAGGTTTCAACTCATAGTTTGCTTGAGTTTCAGCTAGCTTGATACATGATGGGTGAGAAGTCCTAGTAGGATTCAACAAAGCTTTCAAGGTTGTCATTTCTGGCACAACTAGAGAATTAGGAATGACTTCCTCACTGAGAGAAAAATTCTCAAAACTAAGGTTTCGTCTCTCAAAAGAAGGGTTTCCTAAATTCTCAATTTCAAAGGTAGAGTTTCTACTTCCGTCACTGATCAAACGACCAATAGAATCTCTTCTCCAGGCACGCTCACTGGGCATGCAACAACTCCTAACCGGAATGGAATTCTAAACAAACACAAACAAGGCCGACTCAACCAAATCAAACCTATTGAATCTAGCAAACAAAAAGCATGATGGCTCCACTTAGATTGTTTCTAGACCAGCTTCTATTCTTCCAAAAGGAAATTAGTTACAGTTTTAGCGAATCCCTCAGAACTATCCGAATTAGATTAAGTCGATTAGAAGCAGGATAAGCTCTAAGGAGCTTTGATAACCCTGCCTCTTTGGCAACTTTTCCCTGGGTTACAGGGCGGCTCTATCAACTTAAAATAAATCTTCCTGAACTTTAAGTTAAGCTAACAAAGTAACCAATACAATCCTTTTGAATGATTTTCCAATAAGCTCGTTACCCTATAGGTCTCTTTCTAGTCAAATTTTAGGATTAGGTTCGCGTTGGGTAACGTGTTCCTAAGGCGGGAAGAAAGGATACGGTGATGAAATCCGAACCCTTATCTTATATGGCCAGTTTCTGCCCTTTACTAGAAAATAAGTTCCGTATTCAAGTCCTCAACATATATGCATACGAAGGAATACAGAAAACCCACTTGCAGGGGATTCTTGGGTTGATCGAGGCTTACCTCCCGTACCAGACGGGGGATGAATCGGTTGTAGTCGACTCGGGCCACCGACTCCTGTGTCAGTGTACGAACCCGAGGGGCTGAGACAATATTGCAATTGTCGTCCTTCCCTGTGCAGTTTATATTTGATACCTTTCCGTAGGGTTTAAAAATTAATAAAATGTCCAAAGTCCAAAATAAAGTCCAAAAAGTGTCCAAAATAAAAGAAAATTACAGAAATAATAAAAATTCCTAATTAATAAATCCTAAAGAAACAAAATCTAAAAAAAATAAAAAAAATAAAATCTAATTAATAAAAATAAAATATAAAAGTAAAAGTCTTTGTCTTCTACTCCGTTCTTTAAGCTTTAACTTTTGACTCCAAGTCTTTAATTTTAACTTCAAGTCTTTGATCACCAAAGTCTTTGGCTTTATTTTCTTTCAATCCAAGATCCAAACCTGTAGCAAAAATAGAAATACCCAAAGAACGTAAAATAGAACAAAGTAAAAATAAATAAAATAAAAAATCTACTAAAATAATTAACCTAAAAAAAATCTAAAAGCAATTCAAAAAACAAGTCCGCGTCGGCGGCGCCAAAAATTGATGTCTTTCGTAAAGTGGTAAGAAAAGTTTGTTAAGACTTGTGAAGATTTGGATTTAAATTTAATTTTTAAGACTAAAAATAATAAAAACTCAAGTAAAGATGATAATCAATTTGAGAGAACACTGAGGCTAGGTTTCCACTATTTTTCCAATTTTGATAACAATTAAACTCAATAATTAAAATCATGCAATTTTAATTTTTAATTCGATTCTAAAATGTTGCAATAAGTAAATTCTTAAAGTAGCAATTGTATAACAAAAGCATGGAATATCTAAACCCTAGGCAAAGCATAAACCATCTAACGAAATCACAATTACTCTATAAAAATTATTAAATCATTTTTTATTTAAGGCAAATAATCATCAAATAATTGCACAAATTAATTAAATAAATATTATCATGTTTTTTTTTTTGGGAAAAATAGCTTCCACCATCACCTCAGAGATGGGGTTTAGCTCCTCATATTTTTCATTTGCTCATAATTATAATTAGAAGAAGAAAATAAACAATAATGAATGAAACAGAAAAACTGCAACGATTATAAATGTTACCGTAGTCACTGTTACAAAGATGTGTTTCTGATTCAAATAAAATGTTGCTGAAACAGCTACAGAAAAATATGACACTTCCTTAGCGATGTAATTTTCAAGTGTATTAGCAACGGGTTCTGCGACTCTTTCTGAATGTAGTCTGCGTCTTCTTCTTCTCCCTTACGTGATGAACAGCAGCAGCAGCAGAAAATTATGAATGATGTTTTTAGCTTTTCTCTCTAATCTGAACCTTACCCCAAGCTTCCTCCCCCTTGTATGATACCCGAAACCCCTTTTTATAGCTTCATAACACCTCCAAATCCCTCAATTAATTCTCAACAGGAACTCATTAACCCGATGATTTTTTTCTTGATTTTTTTGATATGATTCGAATCCTCGGTATCTCTGAGTATCTCTTAATCGTCTCTGATGGATGAATATATGTATTTGATACTGATTATATGTGGATATTCTCTTCACCAATCATTCCCGAAAATATTTCTCTCGAGAGAAGAAAATAATAATGATATGTGATTGAAGATTTTCTAGTGATTTTCACGTATCTTCTGGTCATGATTTATCACTTGAGTTATGGTAATCATTCTCTGTGATTTTTGACCCAAAAATCACGTGAAAATTATATCCAGAATCTCAACAGAATATAATCAAATTTTCCCGCCATTGCATTTTACTTTGAATTTGGGCATGGGTGCCCCAAATCCAAAGTATGGGTGCCTTAATCGATTTGGGAGGGTGCCTTTAACAAAATCTCGGGTGCCTTTAACACTTTTGATAAGGGTGTTTCTAGCACTTTTAAGCCCATTTTTTCCATATTTATTTATTCCACCAAAGTATCTGCAATCACATAAAATCACATTATTAGCACAAAATCAAGCTCTAGCAATGAACAAATTAAGGACAAATTAGACACGAAAACGTGTCTATCATATCTTGGTCATCTATCGAACTCTTTAACCATTCTTCACCAGTTTCTGCCTCAACCAAAATCTCGGCATTAACGTTATCATTATATTCCTCGACAAGCTAAATTAGGTCTTCCACGATATTACTCAATCTAGCCTCATTCTCAAATATTTCATCATCCTCGACATTAGAATCTTCATCGACCTCATATTTTCCATTAGCAAAACGTTGTTTGAATTCCATACGTAGGTATTGCTAATTTCTTGGAAAATTTCTTCTGGTGCTGCATCATCTTCTAGTTGATATAGTTTTTTAGAGATTTTTCTTATGTTTACACGTCTTCCACCATTACTTACAATAAGATCACTAAACCACGACTCTTTCGTTGAATGAGTGAATGATCATAAATACGATCATGAGTCGGGTAAGATATACTGTTATAAAATTCAGTTGGTGCAGTGTTCTCTCTATTAATTTTTGGATCAAGACGGTCTAGTCTCTGTTGCGTATCCTTTAATTGATCTAAAACATGCATACAACTCAAGTGGATCCAATTAGAAGTATAATTGTCCTACCTTCTTTGTAGTTGTTGACCTATAAACCCACCATAAGGTTGTTGGTATGTATGAGAATAACCAAAAGATTTCGTAGGGTATTGACCAAAACCAGAGGATTAATTCTGATTGTATAACATGGTCGGTTGAAAGTTATTGAAAGATTGAGAATTATAACTAAATTGATTACCACCATTATATACATTATCTTGTGCATCATACATGTTATTTCTGTAAGGTAACATGATGAAACACAAAAAGTAAGGAAAAAAAATCTAATTAAAAATCTAAAAATACAAATAAAAGTGATGTATACAACATGTTTTCAAAATCTACCTCCCGCTTTTGACGGTTGACGAATTCCACCAACGAGTTGTTTCGTCCACGAAAACCTAAAAACCATAAAAACACTAAAAGAATGATATAAATAGCACAAAAAAGAAATCTCAAACAAAAAAATTGGCAACTGCTTCCCAGCAGCGGCGCCAAAATTTGATGCGTGTCGTATGTGTAACAATTTACTTTAGATGTTTTCCACTAAACTAACAAATAATATAGTGGTAGTAAGGATCGTTTCTACGAGAAGCTACGTAATTTTTATTTGTTTTCAACTTCTTATATAACCAAAGTGGATTGTAGTGAATTAAACTAAAGTAAACCAACAAAAATAAAAACGAAGTAAATAAAGATTATAAGATGGATTAAAATATTGATTAGAGGTTTTATCATCCATCACCAAACAAGCTCATCAATTGATTCGATTTAAAGTGCAATCCTTCTCGTATCAATAACCCTAGAGCATCCTATCGTAGGCTTACTCCGGAAAAACTCCTTGTATCATCAAAAGTGCATGAGCCAGTGTTTGAATCCTTCGATAGATAACTTGGCGCAAGAGGCACTCAAGTTTAACCCAATGAAAGCAATGGTCTTCGTGAGTTGAGGTTATTTTAAGCAATATGACGCAAGAGCCATACGATTTAACCTAGGTTAAGCTTCAACATGAAATTACATGAAGGTTTTGAGTGCAATCAGTAATAACACCATACTAATTGTAACCGGGTCTGTCGACTATTCCGAATCTCCAAACCCTAGTTTAGATTTAGATGTGAACACATGACCATTCAATTTGCAACTTAAACGATCAAGTATTCAATCATGAATGGCGATATAAACAATAGAACATAGCGATAAAAGATATCATTAACATTAAAATTAACCATCCAGAAAAATTAACATGTCTATGACTTAGGATTACATCCCTAATCAATAAAATAAAGTTACCTACTCATGGATTTCTCAAAACCGATAGAAAATAAACAAGAAAAAAGGGAGAAGAATAAAACCGTGTCACGGTTCTTCCCCAAAAGGGGAAAACCCTAATTCGCTCCAAAACTCATTTTTCTTTTGTTGTAGATGATATGATGATAGATAAAAAGATCTAGAAAGTCTTCTTATATAGGAAACCAAGTATAAGAGTTCCCGTGCTCAAATCCCATTCATACTATGTTTTGGAAACTGGAAAATGCATAAAAACCCGTCAAAAATACCTAGCTCACTATCTTCCTCGACCACCTGACCCTCCGAGATTTCTATCTTGCCTCGGATAACTGACCCTCCGAGTAAATTAAAAGTTCCTAAGTTTTCCCTCGATGACTTGACCCTCCGAAGCAATTAATTTTTTTTGATTTTTCCCTCGATGGCCTGATCCTTTGAGGCAATTCTGAAATCTCATAATTTATTCATACGATGTCGGTATGACCTTATTCTTTCGGTGTTGGCTACGTATTCTCGTTCTATTCGACCTAGTGTGAAGAAATCCTGGATTTGAATTAATTTCATTGGGGATTTTGTATTTCTCCCTTTGTAACACTCCATTTCCACTTCTTTTAGAGATGTAACCTAGTAAAAGACATAAAATGCAAAAGTAACAATAATACAAGGTAATTCACATAAAGTATAAAAATAAGTGCAAGAAAATATGACTACAAACATGTAAATTATGCACTTATCACTATCCTGGTGGAGCTTAAGTCGACCCCGATTCATCATCTTCCTAAATTCAAAAAACATGTAGGTGAAAACACAAATCGACACCTTCAGCAGTTACATAATACAATAAAAAGTCCTAGGCACATAACCGAAGATTGTGAGACGGCTATATTGTAAGCCTTCCCGTGTTCATTAACATACTTAGCAGAAGAATGGTTGTATTACCTTCCTCCATGGAATATTGCAATATAGATTGAGATAAAAAAACTATTTCTAGAGAAGTATTTTTCTGATTCGAAGACGACATTTGTCCATAAAGAGATTAGTGGCATTCTGCATATTACAGGGGAATCTCTTTATTAATACTGGGAGAGTTACAAAAGGTTGTTGAAAAGCTACCCACACCATAACATCACACAAAAACTCATCATTCAATACTTCTTTGAAGGATTACTTCTAGAATAGATATGTAACACCCTGAATTTTGGGCTTGGGATTTTGCCTAAAATCCAAAGTCCAATTCCCGAAAAGACACATAAGCATCTAGGTCCATTCCCGATTTACTCAGTTCCAAGTTCATTAAATAAAATAAATTAAAATAAATTAAAATCATCATACTTTCATTATTAAAATTTATAGCAAATTCATGAGCAACTCGAATTAAAATAACAAAATCCCATATCATGTTATAGTCACATGTGCTGAACCGCCAAGCGGATGCCTACATATCCAAAGGGATCAAGCACCACCGTAGTTCATCAAGAAAAGCCCATATAGAAGTCAATCACTATGAACAATCCCAAAACTATTAGAGTTACCTTTACATGGAAAGCTTGTTCAAATCATTAAATACCGCTCGACCTCTACAAGTCTGCTAATAGCCTGGGAAATACCGCTCGCAATCTGGAATCTTGTTTAAATAAAAAAATAAAATTCGCTTACCTAAGAGAGCCCCACATGTGTTCAACAATCCTATAGGAGGTAACCATCATCTCTTAATGAGCCCCATGCAGTTTAAGAAAAATAACCATCCCAAGGATAATTCGTACCCAATCAACAAGGAATATTTAGGGATTGCTTCCCAAGGAC
The DNA here is from genome assembly GCA_023531435.1 of Papaver californicum. NCBI lineage: Eukaryota > Viridiplantae > Streptophyta > Magnoliopsida > Ranunculales > Papaveraceae > Papaver > Papaver californicum. The sequence continues at coordinate 6,980,596 of JAJJMC010025361.1, read as the reverse complement.
CCTCGTCCCATAGGATACCACATATTCCATCAACCAGAAATATTTAGGTATTGATTCCCAAGGACCCTCGTCCTATAGGATAACTCGTATCTCATTAACCAAGAATATTTAGGGATTGCTTCCCAAGGACCCTTGTCCCATAGGATAACTCGTATTCCGTCAACCAGGAATATTTAGGAATTACTTCCCAAGGACCCTCGTCCATAATCATACGCATACACATTATATCATTATCATGAGATAATTAGTATAGTTAAAAAAATAACTCAATAATAAAGTTTACAGAGAACACAGTTTAGGCTACCAAACATGACCGAAATCTCCTGAAATTCGTACCTTACCTTAACAATACAATATTTAATACTCTCTCCGTCCCATTTTAGATGAAGAGAGGGTTTTTTTTAAGTCCCACAATAGATGAAGGCTTTCATATTTTTCTCATTTTTTCCTGATTTGTCCATGCATTAAAATCAAACCACTAGAAACAAGGAACAAAAAACTAGGAGATTTAAATATTTTAAGAATTATTATTCAGGAATATATTTGGAAAAAATTGGTCTCTCTTATTTTTCTTAATCTGCGTGAAAACACCTAGACCTTTAATTAAAATAAGACGGAGGGAGTAGCATATAAATATTTCACGTCAATTCGATAAATACATAAAGAAATAACGGAAGTTGCATGTGGCTGTATAGGAATTTTGTTTTGCATATTGCAGCCTTAGTTTTACCAATATTTTTAGTAGTAAATGATACCTGATCCGCTTGAAATTTTTATAGTATACTAAAGTCTCATGTTTCCACAACATACTCAAAATTCATCAAATTCTAGTAGTTTATTTAAAAGATACACACAATCAGAGCTTAACCGCTCGCATATTCAACCTACAAAATTTAGCTAGGATAATCTCATATTTTGAGGTACATACGATGCTGATATCCTTATGAAATTCTTACATAAAGTTGATAACATATAAATAAACAACATACTATAATTACAGGTTCATACGATAAGCGAGTAATGATATACACAGTGTAAAATGGACTATTCAGTATTTTAATCATGTTTAATGCATTTACAGTGAGTTTACTTTTTCTTGGAACTTAACCATGTCCGGTCATCATCAAATTTCTACCGTATTTTCATGACTTAGTGAAGAATAACATACTAAAAATTTATAATGTTTCAACGATTGGAATTTACGATATGGGGATAACTGAAAAACTGCATTCTAAGGTTCATAAAGATGCATACAAGATTTTCAAGCAAAAATTATTCACGAGAAAAATTTCTACAAGAAAATCAATTTTATGACAATTCATGATGATAAGAAAGTACATAATTAAACAATTTACAACAAATTTGATGAGTTATCTCAAAAACCCTAATTTCCGTTTAACGACCCTAATTTTCAAAATCTTAACCAAACCTACAAAACATACAATCGAAGACGTTTACTAGGACAAAAGGTCTCTACCTTTCACATAATCAACATTATTAGTAGCAACGAATCCAACGATTTTTCTATTCTCTACACCTCTAATTTCCCCCACTTTCTAGAGCCCTTCCAAAGAGAATCCCCTTATGGTAACTCACGAATGAGAAAAATAGAGTGTTTGGAGAAGAAATTCGTCTCAGACCCTAATATACTCGTGATGGGCCTAAAAAGGGATTTTAAACACAATTCTGATATGTTTCACTATTTTGACCATATCTTAAGCCATGAACCTCGGATTTGGGTGATTCAAAAGGCTATGGAGTCGTAACAAAACCTTCTGTCATGTTGCTCAGGGTAAAACTGAATTCGGGTTTAACTTTCTGGTTGTACCCTATTCCCAATGGGCCTAATAGACTTTACTTTTGCAAGATGTATTGATATTCTTCTACGTACATCCAAGTCATATTAGTTTAATGCATTTTTGTCATTAAACATGCAAATTTGAGGACTCTATAGAGCATCAAGAAGTAACTCAATAAAATGAATTTACACAATAACCTCGTTATGAGAATTACGAAAATATCCATAGGAAAAAGACAACAACATAATTAACTCCAAATTTGGACACGGATATTACAACCTTACCCTCTTAAAAAATTTCCATCCCAAAATTTCAAGTCTGATGTATATTATGAAATTATTAGAGATCGTAACAATACCTACACAAATCTAAAGAATTTTATCTAGCATTAATATGCACCAAGTGTGAAATGTAAAATGAATTTTATTTTTAAAAAATCAATTTACAATATCATAGTGCATCATTTGCAACCGAGCTGCCAATCTGCCCAAAGATCTACAGACTGGCTCTGATACTAATTTGTAATGACCCGACCGTCCATCAATATTGTCCCTATTTAGCAACTGCGGTCATCCGATATTATGGGATTTTCAATGGGCACCGCTGTGGTTATTCAACAACAGCTTCTCGGAATATCATCCATCCTTAGATTGTTCCCAGCCCGAGCACGCTTAACTACAAAAAAAAATTCTGACTCTGGAGTTAATTATGCTGAAAAATCCTCGGTGTTAGAAAAGGAACAACCATTAATCATATTTCACTCGGCGAACCCTACTTGTTAAATTGAGGTATTAGAAGAGAAACTTGATTGATGCAGCCGCAGGTGGTACACTTACTGAAAAGACGATCTCACATACAACCCGTTTGATTGAGAATATGATTTCAAATGGGCAACAACTTTATACCAAAAACGATCCAAATGTCAAAAGATTTAATGAGATAAGGGAATCTTCACATTCATAACAACACAACGGGTTACATGCTTATTTAGCGTGCCGATTTATCTAGTGCTCTTTTTACTGATGGTGATCCATACCACAGGATAAATGAACCGAAACTATCTCTATCTTGAGTTATCTAGAAAAAAGCTTAGTAGATATAATAAGACTCTTGTTATTTACAATCCACTATTCTTATTAACCAATCCATATACATAAATTAATCCAATTTTTTAAATATTTTTGTTAATACAATCCTATGGATTGGATTTAGTTTTTATAATTTTTAAAAACACATCTAATCTAACTTCTTCATCTTCTCCAACACAGCAACACTATATTCAATCCCTTCGAACATGACCAATAGGTGCTTTGAACTCTTATGGTAAAGTGGATAAAACATTAGTGTGTGCATTTGTTGAAATGGAAAATAGATTAGAGTGGATTTATAAATTTTACTTTAATTTGGTTTCTAAAAAATTGTAGAATTCTATTTAATTTCTTATTGGATTGTATTAATAATAATGGTGGATTAGAAATAGCAGGAGTCTATAATAATCATATAAACTAAAGCTGCAATCTTTGGATGCTAAGCATAACTCCTTCATTTCAGGCACAAACTTAGCAATTTCTAGAGAACATATTTCAACCGTACAAACAGTAAGGAAACAGACACATTCATGGATGCTTGCTTAAGTATTAGGAGTCTACGACATTCATTTGATTTGATACACGAATGAGATGATATATAAAAATTAGTCTTCATGCTTGTCTAACCAAAGTATGAAGTCTCTTAAAACTACACAAATAAGTACTTTAAAAGATATTCGTACTTGAATCACGAAACACCACTAATTTATCTCACAAGAATCCTTCAAACTCCAAACCAAACAACACAAAGATAAGTAGGAAAACTTGCCAAGAGACATAGAAGAAAAATTCAACAAAAGTCTGGTCTCGCCTTCTTTCGAACAGAAATACAACCTCTCTGGTGATCTCTGAAGATTTTAATCTCAGAACAGTCTCTTAAATCTTCAAGACTGATATACTGTTGCTTCACCATTCTTGAGAAATCACAAACGCTATCATGTATCCATATATAAGGCTGACATGTTTCATCATAGTAGTATAGCAAACTCTTCATTGCTTCACCACCACAAGTACCACCACTGTTAACCGGCATGTAGGTTTTGTAAATGCTCTTAGATTTAAGTCTCTTTGACGAGCCTGGCTTTAAAGTATGACCCTTCTTCAATATTGATCCCACCCTTACTTGCAACTCTATCGGCCTGTCCGTTAAATTCCAAACTCTTGTTCCCAGACCTGAAGAAGTCTGAGTATGGTCGCGGTATTCATCCCAACATATACATCCACCACCTGTGAACAGGCCAAATTTCGGCATTTTTGCTGTGACGCACTTAGACTAGAAACTTACAAATTCTATTTTTTTTTCTGCAGACTTCAGGCTTCTGATATATGAAGTTCACTTCTTCTGAGCATTGAGGTCCTAATTTATGGAGAAGACAGTGCAGTTAAATATAGTTATTGTAGTGGAATTTCACTGTTTTAGATAGACAATTTGGTAGGGTTATTCCAACTACTACTTGTCCTACCAAACTGAAACAATATCAATTCTTTGTTGGAAGAAGAAAAAAAAAAGAGTCAAGAACCAAATCCAAACTTTTCAGTTTTATAATGCTACTAAGGTAGTGGTTTATGATATTGCTTCAACTTTTATCATTTTCACTTCCATGCTTTCTGTTTACTTCTAGACTTGTGTCCATTAAAGTTTACTTGAATCCTCCCAAATCCACTTTTGAAATGGTATACATTCTACAATTTGGGACCATACTTGTTATCGAACTATCATCTCCACTGACATTGCTTCAACATTTCCTTGCACTCTTGAGTTTCCATCTTGGATGAGACTTGGAACTCCAGTTATCCCTTGCACTCGTTTGCTGATAAAAATCAATTAAACTCGATCATTCATTCCCCTAGTGTGCCCGTATTGAGTCAGACGGCTTTTCCGTTCAAAGGTGAACATGTAGGTGTTTGCACCATAAAGTGCACCCTATCAAGATGATACCGGAGTTTAGTCAACCACCACAAAGAAACTAAACGAATTTGATTGGCCATAAATTTAGGGTAATCCCAAAAAATCCCCACGGACCCTTTAACCTTTAGTTGATTCCACAGACAACATCACAAAAAAGTAAGCCAGACAGGCTCTAGACCAATATGGCTTTAGTTGGGACAAAATCTTAGATCTAGAATTTGAGCACTGAATTGATTACCACATAAAATAGAGAGCACAAGAATGTATTGGAAAGAACAAAAAATACAGCACATAAATACCTGTAGAATAAGTGTATATTTCTAGAAATTACATGTGTGGAAAAGATGGAACTACAACATTTATCTAATTAGAATGGCAGAAAATACCTTATGCCACACAAGATGTTAGTGATTAAAAAAATTACATGTTTTTTTTCTTTCCATTTTTTTCTTTGGATTTCATAAAATCACAGCTAGAACAGATCGAGTTAAGAAAAAGAAAAAAGACGGTAAATGTACTAAATGAAGAATTTACAGAGGGAATTATGTAGTATTTACTGTTCATGCTTGTCTGCTTCTGGATTATCTATTTTAATTATTAAAGGATGGTGGAGATCTGACTGTGGGTCTGCCACGATTGGTAGACTTTGGGAGCCTAGCATCCCTTCAATCTCGGTATCATTCTCAGCTAAGGCTTTTTCCAAAGATGCTTTTGCCACTTTAGTGACACACACCATTAGAACCACTGCAACAAAAGTGAAAAGAATGAGTACCACTCTAGACATTAGAATTGTGAAGGAAAAAAAAGTAAGCTGAAATTGATGCAAGAAGCTTGTCAAGCACATTAATCCCCATCTGAAGAGAAATGTTACTGACAAGCAAACTCCTTAACTTTTTTGCCGTTTACGTATTACTTGTACCAAATGATCATCACCCACTAGAATATTTTTCTGCCATTCATTTTAGACTATGATCCAGTGGAATCGTAACAATCGGGTCTAACTAGTTTGTACTGTATTCAGCTATTTAGATCAAAATTTCGTTTTACTTTGGAAAGTGATGCAAAATGTTCTGCTGCAACTCCTCTTTCAAGCATCGGTTCTTTTAACTCAGAAATTATACAGAAAGAAACATAAACAGCAAAATGATCGTGACTTACCTGATATCACAAGACCAGCTATAATCACAACCTGCATTGAAGATAAATGAAAAGGTCAGAGTATAACATGAGCAAAGTCAGAATAACGAGCCTTATAGCACCCCTGATTGATGAATTAGTGATGGTAGTCTCTTGAACGGGGAATTTAGCTATAAGACGGACAATTCCAAAAGCTAGATACCCACTTTAATGGCTAACTGAATAAATGATGAATCATCTCAAACATTTCTCGTATAAATTATCAGACTAGAGATCAGTTAATAAATTTGTGGGAAGACTGGAGATTGCTGATGCTCATGAATGATTTTAAAAAAGCCATGGTGATCATAAACAACCCTTAATTTGCTTGGTAAATATTCTTTTCTTCAAGGCAACAAGGAAAAACCACCACCACCACCTAGCTATTTCTTTTCTTATTTGAAATTCTTTCGAGGGCTCCCAGATGCTTAGAAACTTGAGATTTGCATCAAACAAAAAATTCTCCTATCTTTGTTCTGTTTCTTTTTTGTTGTCAATTATGCTCATTACTCATAGCTAATCAAACTTCAATCTTTCTTCTAACTAAACAGCAAGAGAGACAAGAGTTGAGATGGCTTACCCAGCGAGTTGGTGTTATTTCACCCCAACCATGTGTTACGTCAGAAAGATCCTTTAGAGTTGTCCCCACGTAAACTAGTGCAAATGTTATTGGCTGCAACCAGATCAACTAATTAGATCAGCATTTACAGACAACCACATCCATTACCAAAAAAAATATCCACATACTACTTTAGGGTTTCTAATCAAGATAAATAACAAATTGATTCAAATAACTTAAGAAAACAAGACACCATACCATCATTCCCATCCAGGAAGCCAGCATATACTCCCATATACTAACTGGAGTAACAGACAGGAGGTAGTTCAGCATGTTAAATGGAAGCAGGGGAACAAGCCGAAGAAGCAAAACAATCTGCACAATGAAAGAGAAAACATATTAGAAGCCCTCTTTGGAGCCTAATAATAGCTCATACATGCTGGGATACTCCCAAACTGTGAACTCACACAAAGCGCAACAAAAAATCACTAAACTTCTATATAGTTTTTACTAAAAATGGATAATCAGAAGATCAAATAGGGTGCCCAAACCTTGAATCCAGATCTCTGAATAGCAATAGCAACTGCCTGAAATTTTGGGTAGTCCTTCAACTTAGAAATAACGTATGACCTTCCGATCTGTATCAAAGATATGATATCAATCAATTAAAGTTCAATTCAAAAGAGAGAATAAGTACTACAAAATGCAAAAAGAAAAGAAAATAATGTTTTACTCAGTAACTGAAAGACATGCAGAAGGAAAAACAATAACTTGAGCATTCGCTACACGTATACGATTCACAAGTTATAGCAACTTACGGTTCTACCAAGAAGAAATGCAGCTGTGGCACCAATAGTAGCACCTATAGAATCAGCAACAAATCCCACTGGCAGTCCAAAGAGATACCCACCCCCAAGCTGGAAATTAAAATCAGGAGAACTCTTTCACAAAAATAGAAGCTAAAGGAGGGTATAGCCCCTCCCCACAAAAAAAAGAAAAAAGAACAACAACAGGAATAATCTTTTATTATCACAAAATATCACAAGGAGGGACTTGATGCTCACAGTGAGGACTGAAGCTGGGACAGCCAGAACAGTCAGCGGAATATAAGCAACAGCCCTGCACAATAAATAACAACGAGATTAAATCAGATATATTGAAAAGTCTTATCGTGCCCTTACTACTGTTGACTAAGGCCCTTTTTATATGTATTGGTATGCCTACCTCAACAAGTACAAGCTTTTAGAGCAAGGAGGTTTTTACAAGTTTCAAATCTTATACTCAAAACGCTAAAACTAAAGTAAGCACAGTGGAAGTTAGTATACTTTAAGCACCATCATAAATCACAGCATTTTTCCTTTTATAGTTCCAATAAAAGAACAAGGATCCATGAAACAGCTTGATATTTCCAAGGAAAGGGTTAGAAGGGACATAGTACAAGAGGAAAATCTTATATGCTCGGTTTTCCAATATGGTTGAAGAAAGGTCCATGCGTGTTGATAAGACTGGATGAACTATCACGTTTGAATCGAAATACTACAGATGGCAGATAAGCAAAACTAGTCCTGTCTGTGTTGTTACTCAGCTGAAACCCATCACCCCTTTAGCGTAAGATGCATGTTAGACGAAAGAACATTATCCACAGCCCAAAAGTGTGGAAACTGATTTTTGTTTCCAACAGATTATAACAATTTGAGGTCTAAACCTAACCATCCTTAGGGTGGAAAGTATATTACACTAAGCATTGAGAAATCATCATAGTAAAAATCTTCTGGGAAACTATTCAGTGCATGGATACGAAAAACAGAATGAAAGAAAATTAACAGACAAAAACTTACAATACAAGTGGACCCCATGCCCCAAGATTGTGCTCAATCCAATACAGGAAATCCTTTAAAATCTGCAAAATGAAATTCCATTACTAAGGATGACAAGTTGTATTTGTTTACAGTACAGCCATCTAAAAAAATGTTTCATAACCATGCAACTACGGCAGATAGATGCTCAGGGTGTGCCTTTCATATCATTTGAACTATAATCATTATCTATGAGATTTCTTCAATATGAACAAATATGCTAACTATATAGCTACATACAGCAGACAATATTAATTCAAAAAGATTGTAATTTTGGTGTGTTCATGAGTTCAAACATTGCCTAAGTAAACTAACGAGACAGAAGCATTAAGTTAATCCAGTACAATTTGCATACAAGGTTCTCATATCTGTGATTTTCATTACATTAGGTTCAGCAATTTTAGAGTCCACAAATGAAATATGAATAATTACTTTCAAAACGATACAACAAGTAAGCCCCAATTCCAACATTCTACCAACCAAATAATGAAAACCCTAAAGGTACTATTCTCAGTTTGCTTCCCCACCTAACAGCCTTCCCCAAACAATTTAACCCAACAGTAACATAATCATCAAACAAACCCAATTCATAATGGATAGAATTCAAACCCCAAATTCAGATCAAGAAACACAAAGATCTTATAATTCCTAACAAACCCAGAATCAAAATCATCACAAAAACAAATAAAACATATAAATTGATAAAAGAAAATGAAATACAAATTAAACAAAAATGGAACCTTTTCGACAGGAAGAGTAAGACAAGCAGTAGTAATGGCAATCAAGAGAAGAAGAAGAAGAGAGATCCTAATAATAGAAGACCAAGACATCGCCATTGATCCTAATAATCTACGACGCCAAGGTCTACACTCTTCTGCGTCGTCTTCTGCACCAATACCACCTTCTTGTTTTAATGAAGACCGTGCCCTCAAACCAAATCCTCCTAAGTTTGCCAGATTTAGATTTTTTATATTTCTTCCCCCAATCTCACCATTAACCCCCCAATTTTAGAAAAAAAACCCTAGTTTCTTAGAAATTTCCTGCTAAAAACCAAATTCAGTAATCAACCAATCAATCAAACTCAAATTTCTCAATTTCTGTACGGAGAATTCGAATCACCGAATGAATCTTTGATGGGGGTTACTTCTCTCTTTGTTTCTTTCTTAAGTGGGGCGATAGTGTGTATACACTGTTTGTTGCGTGTGAAATGTGGCGTATTAGTTTTTCTTCTGACTCGGTGTCAGTTGTAGCTGAATCCAAGACCTTTTTTTTCTTTGTTTTTGTTTTGGCTATGGTTCCCAAAAATTTGAAATTTATTTAGTATGATCGAGATTCACAAAAATAAATGGAACGTTAAATTTTAATTTATTAAGAAAGCCTGATGGTTTAAGATTAATGTATCCAAATATCAACGTTAGATTTTAATTCATAAGTTGTTCGCTTGCATTATCACAATAATCATATTGTTAAATGAAAAAAATTGTCCAAATTAACTATAGACGGAGGGAGGTGGGTGCAAGTGGACCCTATTTAGTTTGGAAATTTAGCTACTATTTTTTAGTGTTTTCGTAATATATATTAGTCCTGGAGGCATATATATATGGTTAAGTTGATAATTTTATTTTTAAGGGGGTTAAAAATATAAACTCATGAAACAAAGCTAAAAATCACGAAACAAAAAGTACTAATGTACTATCCTTGTTCGGTCTTTGCTAAAAATAATCTATTTCCTTGAAGAAGAATTAGAAGATATAGATTAATTGTGATTTGTGAGTCTCGTACCGTTTTCTTCATTGATGAAGGATCCAAATTGATATATAAGGTATGTATTAATTTAATTGATTATATAAGGTATGTATTAATTTGATTGTGAAATTGATTTGGATTTTGAGCTAGTTTGGGGGCTTAGGGTTTTGTCAAATTGGGAGTTTTCTAATGTAAAAATCAATTTGCAAGTTAGAGCTTTTGATTCATTTAACTTGTTTTTTGTCAATTGATTATTGAAAATTGTTTTTTATACTTTTAGATTTCACATTCAAATAAACAAATAAATGGTGATGGTTAGAAAGGGATGGATTTTTATCATTTTTTCCTTTTAATTTGATTAAAGAATTTATTCGATTGAAGGACACAAATAGAAACATATTAAAAAACATTGAGAGGGTAGTATTCTTATTAAATGAGTTAGTATTTCTTTAGTAATTAAATATTCAAATCATTTTTATTTACTTGCAGTTGAAACTTGAAAGTATGGAAAGATACTACAAAAGGAAGTCATTCGCCAACGCTAAGTCCAACAGTTAATTTGTTGCCACCTTCAAAACGACGTGCTAGTAGTATAGATGAAGTCGCATCATCTTTGCAAACAAATGCTGATAGATTATAAGAAAGTGACTTGAGAGTTCAAGCTCCACAAACACACCCTCCTCCCAAGACCAGTGGTAACAATTTGAGTGAGGCTGAATTAGCAAACCTTCCTACAGACTCGGGACTTCGAAAACAGATTATGGATTATCATTCAAATGTTAGAGAACAAGTACGAAAGGCGTATCTGCAGATTGGACCTTGCCATGCCAGAAATCATAAGTTTCCTAATTCATTGCAAGGTAGAAAGTTTTGTGATTCTTGGTTTGTGGATCATGAATATTGGTTAGAATACAACATATCAAAAGATAAAGTACTTTGTTTATGTTGTTACTTATTTAAATCAAGAGGTCCTTATAACTTTGTCGATGAAGGATTTTGTAATTGGAGAAAGAAATCAAGATTGCATACTCATGTAGGAGATGCAAACAATGCTCACAACCAAGCACGAAAATCCTGTGAAGACATGTTAATTGAAAGAGTACATATTGACACATCATTCCTCAGGAAAACAGATGAAACTAAAATGTGATATAGAATTCGATTGGGGGCTTCAATCCAAACTGTCGGGATACTTCTAAGACAGGGACTTGCATTTCGTGGGAATGAAGATGGTGAAGATTCTACAAATAGAGGTAATTTTATTGAGATTTTAGCATGGCTTGGTAACAAAAGCATGAGAATGAAACCTTATATTATAGAAAATGCACCGAGAAATATGAAATTAACCTCTTACGAAATTCAAAAAGGCATTACATGCGCTTTTTTATTTGAAATAATCTCTGCAGTTATTCGAGATATTTGTGATTCATTCTTTTCAATTCTTGTTAATGAATCTAAAGATATTTCGTCAAAGGAGCAAATGACCATTGTTTTAAGATATGTGAAAGAGGGATGTGTTATCGAGCGTTTTGTTGGGATTGAACATGTAGCTAGTACCACCGCACTCTCACTCAAGGAAATAATTGATAACTTCTTTTTGAGGAATAATTTAAGTTATTCTAGGTTGCGAGGACAAGGCAGTGACGGGGTTAACAACATGCGAAGTGAGTATAATGGTCTTAAAAAGCTTATGTTGGATGAAAATGATTGTGTATATTTTATTCATTGCTTCCTATCAATTACAATTAGATGTTGTAAATGTTCTGAGAGTTAATCCATAAATCAAAGATTTGTTTTCATTAGTTACTTGTATGACTAATATTGTTGGAGGATCGCCTAAACGTCTTGAAATACTTTGAAAAATAAAAGGTGTTGAAATATTTGAATCCCTTAGCAACAATGAACTTGAAACCGGGCGAGGCTTAAACCAAGAGTCTACCCTCAAACGTGTTGTGGATATACGGTGGGGTTCGCACCAAAAAACTTTAATTAGCTTGATTAATTTGTATTCAGTTGTGGTAGGTGTACCTAGATCAGTTTGAAATGATTTAAGTTATGACAAGAGATTTGAAGCTAAATGTCTTTTGGTTCATATGAAGTTGTACAATTTTGTTTTTCGTCTTCATTTGATGAAAAACATTATGGAAATTACAAATGATTTGTCGGAAGCTTTACAAAGAAAGGATCAAGATATTATGAATGCCATGAAGTTAGTTCAAATTTGCAAGAAACAACTACAAAAGATGAGGGAAAAAGGTTGGAATGATTTACTTATTCAAGTATCTTCATGATAGACACATTTTGTGTTTAAGTTATGCTCAATTCTTTGTATTACTAGTGCTCGATTGTGTATTTTTATATGTTTGTAGGTATTTTTGAGAAATAAACATTTGTAAGAAAATTGGCTCAAAAAGTGATAAAAGCACTCATAAATTACTAAAGGCACCAAACTGGTTGATAAAGACACCCCACTTCTGGATAGGGGCACCTCTTCTTTTTAGTGCTACTGTTGTGGTGTAGAAAAATGGTGTTTAAGTCAATTAAAGGGATACATATGATTGAGAGAGGTTGGGTCAAGCTCATGAGATCAACAAAAGGAGAAAAAAATCATCACAGGAAAAAGTATGTTGCTGCTGCTGAAGAACACGAAGAACAGAGAAAAGGCAACGGTTCCTTCAACCGTTTTGCAACATTTATCTTGAGCTTTGCAACGTTTATCTTCAGCTACAACGGTTTCTTCAACCCATCTGCAACAAATATCTTAGCATCTGCAACGTTTATCTTCAACTGAAAACACTTTTCTTCTGTAACAATGAGAATAATGGTTTACAACGCCATTACACCATTGCGAACCTTCTTTGTTATTATCTTTTCTTCTTTTTACACACTTTTGAGTCATGAATAATTGTTTTGAGATTGTGTATATCATGAGGATCTAAACCCAACCACTGGGATAATAGAGGAAGCCATATTTCATGAATGAATGGTAACTATTTTTGATTTTTAATGACTTTTGTATTGACATTTAATTGAATTATGATTTTTCTTAGTTAGTTGCGATTTTGTTTGATGGTGTATGTTGGGACTTAAGAGATTTTGATGTGCCATACTTATGATCTATAGCTAATGTTTTAGAAATCTACTTTTGATAAAGAAACAGAGTCAATAAAAGAGCTATAATTGTTAAAGAATTATTGTAGAAATCAATCAGAAGTGGTTTTGGTTGAATCCTGAGTTCCAATTTCTCCAAACATTGTTAAAATCTTTTACTCATTTTCTAATTTAATTCAGAATTAGGTCTAAAACGAATCTTCACAAGTCTCAGCGAATGAACACATTTTTACCACTTTTCTAAAACGATCAGTTCATTTTGTGAAAAACATAAAATTAAGGTTAGGTAAAGGAAGACCAAAACACAATATCCATGAGAACACCAACGAGCATAAATATCATATTGAGATATTTTATGTTGTTATAGATTTGTAACTAAAAGAACTAAATGAGCGTTTCACTGGAACAACTACGAAGCTTCTTCTTTGATTGACTTGTTTATGTCTGAGTAATTCATTTTTTTTCTTTTGATAAAGACAAGTTGAAGCTCCTTGCACCATTTTATACAAGGGATTTTTCTGTTGTTGACCTTGTATTACTTGATGATCAGCTCCAAAATTACATGGTAGATATGAGATCAAGTGCTGTTTTTTCAGGGTTAAATGAAATTAATGCCCAAAAAATGGTTGAAACAAAGAAAGATAAGGTTTATCCACTGGTTTATTTATTGTTGACATTGGCGCTGATCTTACCGGTTGCTACTTCCACTGTAGAAAGACTTTTTTCTTATATGAAAATACTAAAGACTCGATTGAGTAATAGAATGGGTGATGAGTGGATGAACGAATGTTTACTCACATACGTTGAAAAACTAATATTATGTATTTAATTGTTGATGATACTATTATGAACCGTTTCAGATTATGAGGCCTCATAAGGGACGGTTATAGATTGGTAATAGGTTTGATTTTGTATTTTTGGAAAAAGTTTGTTCCTCTTTTTTGAGTTGATGTAATTAGAAATGATCATATATTATCTATGCCACAAAAACAACTATATAAAATTCTCTTTTTTGTTAACATGTTTGTTTCTCAAGAACATTCGTAGTTGCTGAATAATGCTTTGTTTTCAATTTTATTTGCTTGCTTGTTTATTTCATCAATTGTTCTTGATAATTATGATTTAGGAGAGTCTACAAGTAGATCGAGCAGGGGTTGCCAAGTCTGTTGTTAACAAGGGGAACAGAAAGGCCATAATATAGGAGCTCTTTGGGTAAACAGAAAGGCCATTTCAGAATGGTCTTCCAGTAAGTATTCATTCTGATATCTCATAAAAAAACCAAATTAGTCGATAAAAAAAAATTATGAATATCGGAACAAAAATTATTTGACCCCATATCATATAAGTCCTGGCTCCGCCCCTGGGTAGGTAAACTTAGATCAGTTTCAAATGATTTAAGTTCTGACAAGAGATCTGAAGCTAAAGGTCTTTTGGTTCAGATGAAGTTGTACAATTTTGTTTTCCTTCTTCATTTGATGAAAAACGTTATGGGGATTACAAATGATTTGTCGGAAGCTTTACAAAGAAAGTATCAAGATATTGTGAATGTCATGAAGTTAGTTCAGAATTTGCAAGAAACAACTAGAAAAGATGAGGGGAAAAGGTTGGAATGATATATTTATTCAAGTATCTTCATTTTGTGAAAAATATAAGATTAGGGTTGTTTGTATGGATGATTCTAGTTTAGGTAAATGAAGACCAAAACACAATGTCTATGAGAACACCAACGAGCATAAATATCGTATTGAGATATTTTATGTTGTTATGGATTTGCAACTAAGAGAAATGAATGAGTATTTCACTGAAACAACTACAGAACTTCTTCTTTGTTTGGCTTGTTTGTGTCCGAGTGATTCATTTTTTTCTTTCGGTAAAGAAAAGTTGAATCGCCTTGCATAATTTATCCAAGGGATTTTTCTGCGGTTAACCTTGTATTACCTGATGATCAAAATTACATGGTAGATATGAGATCAAGTGCTGTTTTTTCAGGGTTAAATGAAATTAATGATCTTGCACAAAAAATGGTTGAAACAAAGAAAGATAAGGTTTATCCACTGGTTTATTTATTGTTGACATTGGCGCTGATCTTACCGGTTGCTACTTCCACTGTAGAAAGACTTTTTTCTTCTATGAAAATACTAAAGATTCGATTGCGTAATAGAATGGGTGATGAGTGGCTGAACAAATGTTTACTCACATATGTTGAAAAACTAATATTATGTATTTAATTTTGATGATACTATTATGAACCGTTTCAGATTATAAGGCCTCATAAGGGACGGTTATAGATTGGTAATAGGTCTGATTTTGTATTTTTGGAAAAAGTTTGTTCCTCTTTTTTGAGTTGATGTAATTAGAAATGATCATATATTGTCTATGCCACAAAAACAACTATATAAAATTCTCTTTTTTGTTAACATGTTTGTTTCTCAAGAACATTCGCAGTTGCTGAATAATGCTTTATTTTCAATTTTATTTGCTTGCTTGTTTATTTCATCAATTGTTCTTGATAATTATGATTTAGGAGAGTCTGCAAGTAGATCGAGCAGGGGTTGCCAAGTCTGTTGTTCACAAGGGGAACAGAAAGGCCATTTCAGAATATAGGATCTCTTAAGGTAAAAAGAAATACCATTTTAGAATGGTCTTCCAATAAATGTTCATTCTGTTGTCTAAAAAAAATAAAATTGATTAGTCTGCTAAAATATTTTTTTTTATGAATATCGAAAAAAAATTAATCTAACCCCGTAGTATATAAGTCTTGGTTCCGTCTTTGAAATTAACTGAATTAATTAAATATAGCGTACATATTTTTTAATACTTAATTGTAATGCAGTTATATAAAAAATGTTCTAGCACTATGTAAACAAAAAAAATTATGCTGCTATTACGAGAACCCTCATTCTGCTTTATAGGGAGAAAAGTCGGAATCCTCGTCCTGCTCTATAGAGTGAAAAATAGAAATCTATCGTACTGAAAGATGGTTCCCGGTAGGGCTGCACAAAACCGACCCAACCCGCCAACCCGACCCGGACCCGCCCAAAATAACCCGACCCGTACCCGGCTCGCTGATGAACATGTTGGGTGCGGGTGATTTTTCTTAAACCCGACTTCTGGCGGGTCGAGTGCGGGTGATAGCACCTCTCACCCGACCCGACCCGCCCACCCGCCCAAGTTTTAACAAAACAGAGAAATAGAATCGAATCAAAACAGAAACAAAACTTCATCTTCTTCAGTTCTTCTCTTCTCTATACTCTGGTTCCATTCTTCTTCTTTTCTTACAGAGAAGTAGAGCACAGTCATACCACCACCACCACCACCTTGAACCCAAGTTCCCCAACTGCATCATCAGTTCATCACCACCATCAGACATCAGTTCAATCTCTTACAGGTAAGTACTGTTTCTTTTTGCCCTAATTGAAATTAATATGTTCATTACATGATTTAGTAGCAATTGAAATTTGGATTTTATTAGTTTTGATTGTTTCTAAATCTGTGATAGGGTTTTACTAGTTTTGATTGAGTGTTTGTAAATCAATTTTAGAACTAGGGTTCTTCAAGTTAAAATTTGGGGATTTTTCATTAGTGTATTAAATTGATGATGTTGATAACGAGATTATCATTAGTGTTCCCTGTTAATTAGTATTCCATGTTATATTGCACAACTTAACTTAATATTAGTGTTCCCTGTTCATTAGTGTTCCCTGTTCCTCGTAGCATTTAGTTTTTTAAATTTGGGTTTTCATGCTTCATTGACTACATCCCAGTATTCATAGGCTCTGGTTGTGTTTGGTGGAGCTGCTAGGTAGTTTGGGTAATTGGTAATCTGTTTATGTACACACATTGTGTGTTCTATTGCACTTGTTATCTCTGGCTTCTTAGGGTAAATTTGGTTGCAACAATTAACGTTGATCATGTGAACTGTTTTAGAAAGTAATCTATTTCTTATTATGGCTAAATTTTAGTTGCATATTTGTATTTGAACTGCTATTTCTTTTGTATCTCTATCTATTGTTCTCATCTATCTATATCTATATGGAGCAATTCTTGTACTCCTCCATGATTGTTGCCTTGTTGGCCAATTAGTGCATCAGTTGTAAGCAAGCCCCACTGACAAATGCAGCATTAGTCATATGATCCTCTGATTTTTCACTTTCTTATTCATCGTTTTATTGGTTATCCAAATGTGAGTTTTTTTTATATATTTCAGTATTTATAGTATTGTTTCGTACATGAATATTCTGTTATGCCTTTTGAGTGACGAAATATTCAAACTCCTGGTTTCCTGCCAACATTTGATCACCTAACACTTGTACTTTTGTGACACAGAACTGCAAGATATCCTCCCTGGAATCATCAACCAATTGGGTATGTTTAGCCACATCTCTATGGCATTTCTTTCCTATGTTCTTATTTGCTTATGAGTTTAAGTTGGGACAGTTTAAGCTTTTGCATAGGTGTCTCGGGATCTTGTCTGAAGATGGTCTTAATTTGTTCAGAGGCATGTTTCTGAAATTGTGTAGAGGTGCCCTGGCAAATATGGAGTTAGCTGCTGTTTCTCTGTCTGTCATTGTTGGCATATTTGAAATTGACTGCAATAGGTTAATTGTTATGGCTGGATTTCTTAGTAATCTGTTAGTTAGATTAAAGTAATTCTAAGCGACACCAGTTCATGTTGATGTTAATTAACACAATATGGTCTGTTGGCATATGTCAAGTTTTGAAATTGTTGAGAGTATAGTACTAAATATAACTTCTTTACGCGCCATCATTTTGAAATGCTCAGACACTATGAGGATTGCCTGTAATTAAAATGTTCTCATTAACATCATGAATCACCCATTTAATTCCAAGCCACATTGAGGATTGCCTGTAATTCATATTCTACTTTCTCACAAACATCTCTTATTCACTTTTAAGTGACTATTGAATCTCATTATGTGCTCCTTTTGCTGCAGATTGGTAGATGAGCTTACTGTTACCTATAAGGAAGCAGCACTGAGAAGAGCTCGTGAAGAAATCCGAAATCAAATTCTTGATATTTTGGTCTTGCTTCAGAAGTAGGTGATACTGCATAAGAAGTTTTCTACTTATGCTTAGACAGTCATGCTTAGACAGTCATGTATTAGAAGGAAATGTAGGCAATAAGCCAACTGACTATTGAATGTATTTGAGAATTCAAAACTATCATGTATATTTGCATTCATTTTTTAAATCAAAATATCTTTATGACCCTCTATGTCATTATATTGTTTATGTGATCCACCAATAAAAGAAACATATGTCATCTCTTTTCAACTTCTAATACAGTATATCTGCTCACACACCAAGTGACATGTGTTATACTTTTCAACTTCTAATACATATGTATGTATGATAACTCACCCCTTCTGTCATCTCTGCCTTGTAGGTTATCAACATGGTTGAAATCTCAGAAGATGACGTTACTTCAGATCTTCCACTTGTACAAGGAAGACCATCCCAAAGTTGTATGGGACCTCCACCTCAACGTCAACCGGCATATTTAGCAGGGACAAGAAGTACAGCTGGGTCATCAGCGTCACCATCTAGTCAACCTTCATCATCCGCAACACCATCTTCTCAACCTTCATCATCAAATAAGAAGCCTAGAGTTGGTGTGAAGAAATCTTGGGTATGGAATCACTTCGATATTATAGAAGATGGTGCTAAAGCAAAGTGTAAGCATTTTCCAAAGGGTCGAGGTTGTTACAAGATTGGTGGTAAAACACATGGGACTACCAATCTTTCTCATCATTTAGAGAAGTGTATTGAGTACAAGAAATCAGTTAATAAGGAGCAGGGAGGACAACAGACACTTGGTTTTCAGCCGTGCAAGTCGGGAGAGGAACCACAATTGGTGGGGGTCAATTTTTCTCAAGAAGGATGTAGAAAAGCGTTGATTAGGTTTATTATTACAGATGAAATGGCTTTTAGAATTGTTGAAGGCGAAGGTTTTAGGGCTTACAGTAAGTTTCTTGAGCCGAGATTTAAGATTCCAAGTCGTATGACAGTGTATCGTGATATATGCACGTTGTTTTTGAATGAGAAGGCCGCATTGATAAGTTATTTCAAGACAAATAAGACAAGAGTATGTCTTACTACTGATACTTGGACATCGATGCAGAACTACAATTACATGGTTGTAACGGCTCATTTTATTGATCGGGAATGGAAGCTGCATAAAAGAATCATCTGTTTTTGTTTGATTGAAAGTAACGAAGGTAAACAAATTGGTAAGACTTTGGAGAAATGTTTGGTGGAATGGGGGCTTGAGAGAGTATTCACTGTCACTCTTGATAATGCATCTGCAAATAAAACTGCTATTGATTATCTGAGAAAACAAGTTGTTAGTTGGGGTTCTTCATTACTTGGAGCTAAATTTTTGCATGTTAGATGTGCGGCCCACGTACTTGCTCTTGTCGTTAAGGATGGTTTAAAAAAGTACCATACATCAATTCTCAGAATCAGGGCAGTGGTAAAGTATGTCACAAAATCTCCCGCAAGATTGAAGAAGTTTATGGATGCTGCTGAGATGGCAAGGATAGATTGTAGAAAAGGTTTGATTTTGGATGTGAAAACGCGGTGGAATTCTACTTATTTGATGTTAGTTGCTGCAGAGAGGTATGAAAAAGCTTTTGAAAGGCTACATGAGTCAGATAGGGCATTCCGTGAAAAGTTTTGTTATGATATTCCAGTACCATCTTTTCATATGGGTGACGGTGATGACAATGTTGATATAGATGCTGATTTTGATCTAGATTCTGACGATGAAGAAGAAGTAGATATTCCAGAAGAAGAAGTTGATGTTGCTCTTACAAAATCCAAGAAGAAGAAAAGGCCTCCAGTGCATGCTCCTAAAAGTTATGATTGGTGCAATTCCAGAGTTCTGATTCAGTTTCTAAAGGTATTATACGATTCAACTGTTGCTTTTTCAGCTTCTACATATGTTACTTCCCACTAATTCTTGGAGGAACTCGGTACTGTTCGTCAAGAGTTAGAAGATTGGAGAAATAGATACGAGGATCCTTTCTTAAGTCACATCGGCGATGTAATGTTGCTCAAGTACAACAAGTATTGGGGAGATTTTGAAAAAATGAATTCGTTGATGTTTATTGCTGTACTTCTGGATCCACGAGAGAAAGAACAAGGATTGTATGTGACTGTTGAATATTTAGTTGTGCATTACGACCCTGTGATAAAACAAAGAAGGGTAAAAGCTTGGGTTGATAAAGTTAAAAAGGATTTTGATGAACTGTTCACAGCTTATAATTTAGAACATAGAACTGAAAGTGTGATATCTTCATCCGAGTCTCTAGGTAACTCTAGTTCTACTTCTGCTCAAGGTCAAGGTTCTTCTATTTCTGGCAAGGCTAAGTATAAGGAAGAAAGGAATAAACGCAAAAACCAATTGAGTAATGTGGAGGATCATAGAACATCTGAGGTGGAAAGATACTTGGCCGAGCCTATCTACTCTCCGGCTAATGAGGAGGATTCTTCTTTTGATATATTACTTTGGTGGAAGATCAACTCTGCGAGGTTTGGCATTTTACCACTCATAGCCAAAGATATATTTGCTATACCTGTTTCTTCTGTTGCTTCTGAATCAGCTTTTAGTACTGGAAAACGAATTTTGGATCCTTTTCGAAGTTCCTTAAAGCCTACACTTGAGGCGTTAATTTTATTGCAAAATTGGTTACGTACACCAATTGACAAAGATTCTTCTACCCTTGGAGTCGAGGAGGAGGAGGTTGAAGTTCTTGAGTCGGGTATAGTATAATTTGTACTTCATGGATCATGGTTCTTAACTTCATATACTTTATTACTATTGGTATTCTTAATCTTTTTCATTCTAATTGTTCATTTCTTTTGTTGCAGAGCTATTTGGTAACCTGGTTGCTTCTTCCATCATCATAGATGACGATTGATTCTTATTCGATGACCTGGATGGTACTGCTACTAAGATGAACTTGTTTTTGTTGCTAGTGGAAAATGTCGTAGAATTTCATATTAAAACTCTAGTTTTATTGTATCATTTTGAATGTTGGGACTTAGATTTTGAGATTATCGATTGTTAGTTAAAATGGTTTATCATGTGGCGCGCGTGGGGATCAAAAAAACAGCCAAAACCATGAAATTTTTTGCAAGATTATCTGGGCGGATGACCCGCACCCGCCCGACTCGACCCGCCATCTGGGCGGGTCAAGACCCGAACCGACCCGAGGGCCAGACGGATCGGGTGCGGGTGATGAAAAAAAACCCAGCTATTGGCGGGTCGGGTGTGGGTGAGTCCAAGCCCGACCCGACCCACCCGTTGTGCAGCCCTAGTTCCCGGCTTTAGAATTTACAAGCTTTGAACCGGCCAATTCGGTTGTGTGAAGATTGAGGCTTTTGATGTTGGATTCGGGTCTGGCGGCGTATAAGACTCAGATGACGCAGACAAAAAGGCTACCTTATATCTCACACGCTTCATACGTCTCTTCAAGACCAACAGATGTAACTGAAGGTCAGACATGCATAATGCATTGGACCAACCTTCAATTTTTCTTGTCCTATTGGACAAATAAGGATTGTATATACTGCTAGGAACTACAAGGAAGGTTCGGTTGCCATATATTGGATATTCTGTTTGAACTTGACCTTTGACTACAAGGAATCCAGACGAGAATGATTATTTTGATCCCTTGCTAGTGCTACGAGTCGGATTTGAAACCAATTCCGCGTGGGTAAACTTTTTTTTTTTTTTGAAGCATGGTGGTGGATGACATCTTGACTGTTCTTAGGACACAAGTCGCACCTTTTTTTTTTACAATTGACCAATCGGATTTGTATCCAATTCTCCGCTTTCTTATCCGTTTGGTATTCATTAATATTACTACTGTCTTTCGTTGTTTTACAGTCTTCGGCCAGTGGTGTTTGCAAGTTCTAGAAAGAACTGGTGCATGAAATATTTGTGACGACAATCTACAACGAAATAATACTGTTCTTATTGTCATGACAAATGATCCACTGTCTTATTGTCATCTTTGTACGAGTGAGTTCATTGGATAGTTAAACTGATCAGCAGTGTTGATTGATTTTTGTTGCCGAGACAAATGTTAATAGTTTTTGGGGTTTAGTAAAGGTGTTATCATTTGATTTGTTCTTTTTCTTGAATCGTAATAGTTGAATGTGAGAAACACATCCGATACAGCGTGAAGTAACTATTGAATTAACTGGGAAAGACCTCAGATGCAATGTAATATGCTTCTAGGAAAAAAACTGATGAATAGAAGATGATACAGGTACTGGAGAAGCGAAGTGCATGTGATATTAAAGGGGTCAGTTGGATAGACGAAGTTAAGAATATTAGTAGTGGGTTGTTTTGAATTCCATCACCAAAGCCATTTCACTAATAAGGAAATATACAGAGAAATGGAAATGGCCACTAGGGGTTAAGAGAAATGGAAATGGTAAGTTCTGAACGTTTTTTTTATAGAAATTTCAGGAATGTTGATTTGGTTTTGATGTGGGTTTTAATAACTGCACTTTTGTCATTTTTCAAAGATCAATGTTACTCATGCCAATTTAGTTTTTGACAAATTAGTTTCCTGTACTAACAACTTACAAACCATCCACACGAAACAATCGACAAATTCCATCGCAGTTGATTTGTTCCAAGTAGGGTTGCACAACGGGTGGGCGGGTCGGTTTTAGGGTAAAACCAACTACCAACCCGTCCACAGGCGGGTTTTAATAATCAAAACTGTATACCAACCCGTCCACAGGCGGGGCGGGTCGGTTTCAACCCGCGGCGGGTCGGGCGAGTTCGGTTTTTTAGCGGGTTAACCCGTGGAGACAAAAAAAAACACTAAAACAGCCACAAAAAACAGAAAAAAATATGAAAAAAGCAAAAAAAAAATAGTATTATAAAATTAAGACAACGACAACAAAAACAAAAACAAAAACAAAGAACATTAAGATTATTAATTATAGCTTCACTGTCTAGTAAGTATGCTTTAAGTATGCTTTAGAAAAAAAGGAAAAAAAAAGCTGCCATGCACTCCAAATGTCTTGGTTAAGACTCTAACCGAAACTCAAGTAGAACTCCAATTGATTTGGACCCAAAAGGTTAGAGACTTAAAGTACTTCACAGTTCCGAGCTAATATCTATCGAAATGGTAAATCAAGAGTCATTACCTGTA
>JAJJMC010025361.1:6868789-6956753 GCA_023531435.1 Papaver californicum | reverse complement strand
CAGATCCAAGAAAAGAATAAGATTCGTTGCTGGAGTGGGGGTAGGTCTGAGGAGAAACTGGTGAGAGAGAGGAGATAACTTGTTCCTTGAACAGCCCAAAAACACATCTGATTCCTAAGTCATAAGAAAATTAAGGGTATAGGCAGGAATAGTTGAATCTCATTCGGTTAACTTAGATATTCTCAATGGTGACAGTGAAAGACTAAATCCACTGGTCAATCTTCCTTCACACAACTACTTTTTTCAAAGTTATGCACTATAAGGAAAACGTGAGTTTAAGAAGGACTATTAAGCAAATACATGGCAATTGTATATAACATATCTAGCCTCCAAAGCATGCTCACAATTTCAGTCACAACAAGCGTCTGTGAACTGTGCTACCACAACCGCAGCCAAAGACAAGAACTGGCTTATCGATTTCGGCAGCATCGCACAACATCACTGGTGATCTATCAAATCTATCCATACATTCAGAGTATGATGGAACTGATGAAGTAATTCTTGGTGATGGCTCGGGTTTGATTGTCTCACATATTGGTTCCTTAGTTTTAACAACACCACATCGAACCTTTACATTAAGAGACAATCTTTATGTTCCCAATCTCTGCAAAAATTTAATATATGTGCATCATCTAACCAAACAAAATGATGTTTTTGTTGAATTTCATCTGTTCCATTTTTTTGTGAAGGACAACATCACGGGGGAGATTTTACTAAAAGTAGCATGTAAGAATGGCATCTACACTTTCCCCGAATCACTGACGGCACCAAAGGTTGTTAATGTGCATCAAAGGACCTCGGTTAAAGGGTGACACAAGCGACTGGGACATCCTTCTCTTAAAATTGTCCATAATCTCATTAAGAATTTTATTTTTCTGTTTCCGCTCATAAACATTTATCTTCAATTTGTCATTCATGTTCTATTAATAAAGCACATCAACAACCTTTTCGTATCACAAGTATACAGAGTCGTGAGCTTGTTTATACAGATGTTTGGGGACCTGTGAGTTATACAGGATTGATGTCTCATGTTACTATCTTATTTTTGTGGATCATTATATGAAATATATATGGTTCTATCCTATGGCTACAAAATCTGGTGTCTCTACAATCTTTCCGTAATTCAAAAAACTTGTCAAAAATTGCTTTCAGAAACCCACAAAAACCCTGTATTTAGACAACGAAGGTCAGTTTATTGCTTTAAAATCTTTCCTCTTGCTTCATGGAATTACTCATCTCACTACTGTTCCTCACACTCCATAAAAAATGGCACTTCTGAGCGTTGACACAGTCCTCTAGTCGAAACAGGTCTCACTCTTCTCTATGATGCCAATCTAGATTACTCCTTTTGGCCATTTACCTTCCAAACAACTTCCTATCTCATAAATCGTCAACCCACACCCATTCTCAAAAACAAATCTCCGTTTGAAGCTCTATTTGGTTAATCCCCAAACTACTTAAAGTTGAAACAGTTTGGGTGTATCTGTTATCCTCTAACAAAAGCATACAACTCAAACAAAATGCAACCAAAATCCAAAACATGTATCTTCCTTGGCTATTCACCAACTCAAAATGGGTACAAATGCTTTGAACCCCAATCAAAGAAAATCTTCATTTCTCGTCATGTGTTATTTGACGAACACCCAACACTTCATTCACATTCCCCCTGTGACCTGTGCTCCTACTCGGTCATCTCCCAACATTCAGCAACTCTTCCCTAACGTCGTTCCTCCAGCCACATTACCAACCACCGATGCATGTCAGTCTCCAGGGAGTATTTTTGCTGCTGCTGCTGCATCTCCTCCAGGTAATTCCGCTAACCTTGCATCTTTAATTCATGTCACTCACCCTGTTGTAGCCAACAACCAGTACCACTGTCCAGTGTAACATCGACCTGCCCACTCTACAAAACCACCAGAAATGCCTGCCAATTCTATACATGAACTTTCTGACAACAACACAGCAACACCGGAGCTGTTTATCTACTGTCCAGCGTCTCCAGAAATGTTTGTCTACTGTCCAGCGTCTCTAGAAATATCTGCATCTGGTAGTTACTTCTTACAAGAACGTCTTCTGTATCCTAGGTCCTCCAACGTCCCCAACACTGCGTCACAACAACACCTCCTACCAACAATACACCACAGACGTCTGCTGACAACACTACAGCACAAACGTTTCCAACTGAAGCCTCCCCTGAACCTACAACAGAAGATGTTTCTCCGTATACAACAATATCACATGTACCTCAAGAGATCAATCAAAAATCTCAATCTCAACGTGCTCATAACATGACCGCATGGTCCATGAACCAAATCTTCTAGCCGAACCAGGTACACATTACTTCGAAACATCCTCTTCTACATATCATGGAACCCACCAGTGTTATCCAAGCATTGGCTCATCCTCAATGGCGTGAATCCATGTCTGTGGAGGTGACTTCCTTGATGAATCACGATATATGGGATCTTGTCTTACCACCAGGTGAGTGTCAACCAGTTGGGTGCAGGTGGATCTTCAGGGTCAAGAAAAAGGATGACGGCTCAATTGACAAGTTCAAAGCCAGACTTGTGGAAAAGGGTTACAACCAACGATCGGGCATTGACTACACACAGACCTTCAGTCATGTAATTAAACCAGCAACAATACGAAATGTACTCTTCATTGCGGTCATGAATGGATGGGTATTGCGGCAAATGGATGTCAACAATGCGTTTCTGAACAGAGCCTTAACATAAACAATTTTTATGACACAGCCTCCAGGCTTCAAGGATGCGTCCAAGCCATATCATGTGTGCAAGATTCGCAAGGCCATATGGGTTAAAACAAGCACACTGCACTCAAAACAACCATTTTTCAATTGGGTTTTCGCAGCTCAAAGACAGACTACTCTTTGTTCAGATATAATGAAAATGCTACAATATGCTATCTGTTGGTTTATGTGGATGATCTTATTATCACAGGGAACAACTCGACATTTGTGCTATCTACAATTACAAAGTTAAGAGATATGTTCTCTCTCAAAGACATGAGTTCTCTTCACTACTTCTTAGGAATTGAGGTAATTCCCACAAAGACATGTTTGTTTCTTTCTCAACATAAGTACATTCGAGAACTCTTGAACACTATAAGCATAGTGATGCAAAAGACGTCTCCACTCCTCTTTCTGCATCATAACGTCTTCAACTGGTTGATGGTACAGCTACTGTGGATAGTTCCGAGTTTCGACGATTAATAGGCAATCTTCAATATTTGTCTCTGACACGACCAGACATCTCCTTTGCAGTCAAAAAATTATCTCAATTCATGCACAAGCCGACTACAATTCACAAGACAGTTGCCAAACGGTTACTCAGGTACCTAAAGCAAACTCTCTTCTATGGAATTCAGATTCTCAAGAATGGATCTTCCACTCTTCGAACATACACATATGCTGATTGGGATGGAAACATGGATGATCGCACCTCAACGTCTGCCGACATTAGCTTCTTGGGTTCAAATCCAATATCCTGGTGTTCTAAAAAGCAACATGCAGTTAGAAGGTCTTCTATGAAAGCAGAATACAGGGCTCTAGCAAATGTAGCCTCTGAATCAATGTGGTTGTTGACACTACTTCAGGAACTGGGCTTTCCTCTCAAAGATCCTTCTCAACTACTGTGTGACAATATTGGCGCCACGAACCTGAGTCTTAATCCAATTAATCACTCACGTATGAAGCATATTCAGATAGGTCTCCACTTCGTACGTGACTTAGTTCAGAAGAAGAGTCTCCAAGTCAGGCATGTTCGTACCAGAATCAACTTGCGGATCTTCTGACCAAACCACTATCGAAACAACGTACAATTGTGCTGCGTAGCAAGATTGGTCTTACCGATGGAACACCAATCTTGCGGGGCGTATAAGGAAAATGTGAGTTTAAGAAGGAATATTAAGCAAATACATGGCAATTGTATATAGCATATCTAGTCTACATTGAAGAAAATAATATCATGCCATATTCTTAACAACATTCTTGGCAGAGTATACAGGGATAATTTTCGGTAACTATGTATATCTTGTTTCCTAACTTATGTTGTAATATCTTGTATATATACTCATATACATATCAATATAAAGGTGTGGGAAAATATTTTGAGTTAAACTTCATCAAGCTTTTAACTTCTATATGCACATATTCATATGTTGGCAGGCAAGTTAAGTAACCTTGTATTTTTCTTCTGAAAGGAGATTGAGAACTAGTCTTGACACATTGTAGGATCACTCGTTGTAATAACTTCTCTGCTTATAGTAGTTGTAGTTGTCACTACTTTCGCTGAAGAAGTCCTCGCCCTGTATCATTAGTGTGTTAGCTTACCATAAAAGCATTAGGAGATAAATGAGGATTCTTTCTGAGCATAAGGTAACTCATATAAGTTTCTTATGAAAGATGTTTACTGTTTAAGAAGATTCAACCAAAACATTCATCAATGCTTTCTATAAGTTTCTTGTTCATATTCTGTGCGTAAAGGCAAATGAAGAGGGGCTCTCGTAGCTAACTTCTTTGTACCCATATCTGCAACTGGCCAACATTTTTGTTTGATTTTCCGTAGGGCAGATTTTTTGTATCTTTTTCTTCTACTGTATTTTGTTTAGAAATTGTCACTCCCTTCTTATCTGGAGTGTTTCTACCTAGAAGTACTGATATATTGTACATTTGATTCTTTGATTAGTATATTTTCGGTAACCATGAATTTGGAATTACTGGATCTATATTACTTTTTCTAGACTAAAACATACCAATGTACTTTTGATAATTTAATTCAGTACTCACATATTTGTATGCAGGAAACTCTTCCTCCTGGTAAATTTCGCCGTCCCCCAGCTTCTGAAACGTCGGTCGCTCATTATACTCGTCATGTAACAGATGAGATTGTTCCAGGTAATGCTTCTCATAACCATTATTCATTACAAGATTTGAGTCATTTGACCCACCACTCAGATAACCTAATGCAGGGTACTCTTGCTTGTGGTAAACTTCACATTGCTCATTATACTCGACATGTAACAGATGAGATTGTTCTGGGTAACGTCTCTCATAACTCGTTACCAGATTTGACTCACTACTCACATATCCCAATGCAGGAAACTCTTCGGCGTCATAAGCTTCATCAAAATCTGGCCTTTGGAAAGAGGATCGTCCGTTATACTCAACCTGCACAAAATGTGGTTTTCCATGTTAATGCCCCTCATAACCATGACTTGCTACAAGAATCAACGCTACTCACATAGCCAAATAAAGGATACTCTTCAACATGGTCTGATTGACCATAGCAAAGTCTTTGGAGTGATGATTGCTCATTATAATCTACTTGTACGGAAGGCGGTTGTTTTTCGTAATGCCCATCATTCCCATAGTTGATTGGCACGATTGCTAGGTTCAACTGGCGAACCATGTGTTCCAATGGAAGACACTCATCCTCCTGGTAAGTTCCGTAGTAACCCAGTTTTGGAATCAATGATTTCTCAGTACGCTCCAGCTTTATTGAAGTTGGTTCTTCTATGTTATGTTTCTGATAGCGGTAGCTGAAGTTGTACCCATAACTAACATTTATTTCGTTTCTTTCACAGTATGGATACAGAGTACTTCCAAACAAATATTCTGCAGTTACTTCCCACTGATTTCTGTGGTCTTTCTCTTGTTCATCACCATTGTTTTGACCATAGATTTTCTTGTCCATTTTGTACAAACAAGGCCAGTAACCAAATATACTTGGACAGGCCCTAAATCATCTTGATTTTCTTGATCATTCTTTACATACCCGTAACCGGTCCATGATTGATGAGAACGGTAATCATAATCATCAGATCCATTCCCATTACCGTACCCATTTGTGGAAATATTATCAACCAATTTACCATTTTGACTTTCATCATACTCCAGATTTTTATTCTCCTTTTCCTTCTTCTGTGGCTTAGGTGTTGTTAGATCAAGCTTGGATGATGTTCCATAAGGCGAAGGTATAGAGCCATATGAGAATCCATTTAGAGATGCATGAGGGTTAGTAGAGGGTAGT
Source organism: Papaver californicum (assembly GCA_023531435.1). Taxonomy (NCBI): domain Eukaryota; kingdom Viridiplantae; phylum Streptophyta; class Magnoliopsida; order Ranunculales; family Papaveraceae; genus Papaver; species Papaver californicum. Next base: position 6,950,703 of record JAJJMC010025361.1, on the reverse strand, counting down.
GATGAGAATGAAGAAGGATAACAAGTTGAATGAGAAGGTGGAAGAGGTTTTCCATATGTGAGTGTGAAATCATAACCACCACTATAAGGATTTGGATTGTATGCCTTAAATTCAGGAACCCCAAAATCAGAATTTGCCATTTCTTACTCTCATCTCAATATAATTCTTTCATCATTTTCTGTAGAGTGTTATCTACTTTTGGTTGAGCTAGCAAGTAATATAGTGGTCTTATCTTATTAGTGACTCCACACTCACTTCTTATCTGGGCTGCTACTGCAGATTACATTCCCTGTTACAAACACTTGACACAGAACTCTAATTATTTTAGATTTTCCCGACAGTTTTAGTTGGCGTTCGGTAAACAATCGTGTATATTTGGTTCAGTCTGTGTCTATAAAAACAAATCCTTATTCCTTAGGCCTTCACAAAAATTAAAATGTCAATGACTTCTTCTTCTACTTGTTCTTCGTCTATCATCTCTTCTCAACTACACAACAGGTATTTGTCTCTCTTTTTCCCGCCATTACGTTTATTCATTGAAAGAATTTGAATTACTTATAAGAACTGTGTTATATTTGGCGAAAGGGTTTCCCCAAATTTTATGAGATTTTGTCAAAATAACACAAATTTAATCTTTTAAAGTCTGTGTTTTTATCTTGTTTTGCATGATTAAGAGCTTCAATTAGAAGAATCACCAGAAATATTATTTGGGTTTCCCCCAAATTAGTTAAAGTACAGAAAACCAAATAATATCACTTGAAATCATGTTTGAGTGCTACTGCTGCTACTGGAAGTAGAGAATCTAGAGGAGATAAGCACAGTGTAGGCCATAAGGATGGTGTCATCATTGTTGATCATGGCTCTAGGCGCAAAGAATCTAATCTCTTGGTAAGTAAGTCCTTCTTTGTAAATTATCATCGTTAAAGGTTATGTGCTTCTACACGTTATAATTGAGGGTTCTGGTTCTTTCATTTCGCAGATGATTTTGTAGCGATGTTTAGAGATAAAACTGGTTACCCAATTGTGGAGCCTGCGCACATGGTATGATTTCTTATTTAGTTTGTACAAATTTTTTGGTATTCACTTTGTTTCGATTAGTTGAAATCCAATACCAGTAATTTTGCTCACATAGATATCTTTACTTCCTTTAAATTTTACTTTTTCCCAGGAGTTGGCAGAATTGATTCATGTGTGCGACAGGGGGTAAATCGAGTAATTGTTAGTCCATAGTTTCTCTCCCCTGGAAGGCATTGGAAGCAGGTATTCTCGTAAACTGAGAATGATGTCATGGTTGTTATTCTTATCCACCCTGTGACTATGGAAAAAATATTTGGAAAAAGCTCAGGATCGACTTAAATGTCATATTAGGATATCCCTAGCTTTAACTGCTGAAGCTGCAAAGGAGCATCCGGGTGTGACATACTTGATAACTACACCTCTTGGCTTGCATGAGCAAATTGTGGTATGCTGTTTCTTTGCTATTTATTTTTTCCTGATTTTAGCTTCTTACGAATTGAAGGCCTCTAAAAGCTGATATTCTAGAATCATTAGTCATCCGAGTAGTCTAACTTAAAGTTATTTCATTTACTCTCTCATTGGACAAATCAGAAGAAGACAAAGTCAAATATTTGTGCTAAACTTATCAACTTTGATGTGGGTCATTAGGGTCACCCCATACTTCAGTCTTACAAGGATATAATGTTTAATGGTGATTGGCCCCTACCGGTCTGATTCCATATGTTTCACAGATTAATGAAAAAGAACAAAAAATATCTGTTAACAGCAATATAGAAAAACAAGTTTTTTGGGATGTTTTCTCCAAATATTATCATGTGAACTAAGTCTTTGGGAATTTTCAGGATGTAGTGAATGACAGAATTAGCACTGCATAAGTCATGTAGCCGGAGATGCTGAGGAATGTGCAGTTTTGTTGGAACAGGTAAATGTCGTCTGTATCATGTTGAATCATAAAGATTCTTTTATCTTCTGGTTTTAGATCTGTCTTCATGTATAGACCTGTGATTCACTTACAAGCAACTGAAGCGGAGAAAGAATATACAGTGTTATATTTTGCGGGTAATGAAAATTTTGACTGTTTAATATTCTTTATCAAATTTGTACTGTACTTCGGAGCAGAAGTTAATTCATAATTACATCTTGCATTAACAAGTGGATAGGGTGATCACTCGTTTCCCTATGAAATACTTATATTCTCGTAATATAAATTTTCATTGCTTTAGCATGGTTACTTGTATACTTGGTGGGCTAATTTTTTTGAAGCATTAGACAAGGTTTGTGCACACCTTATTAGAATGATGAGATATTCAATAATTTGATATTATGCGGTCCTACGCCAGAGGATTGCATCTGGTTAGTAGGGCATAATCATATTTACACCCACTGGTAACCTTATTAGAATATTTTATATTAGTCTATGAACAAATACCGAGTCTCTCAATCCGTTTTCTACTATTCAGTCCTAGTTTCTTCTACCTTTTTTTGCACACTAGAAACTGCCTTATAGGAGATAACTACTTATTCACCGCTTTCCATTTTGAATCCAAACTTTACTTTCACCCAATTCCAAAATCCTAAGAACGCCTCCATCTGTAACATCATACTTGCTGTAGCTCGGGCATAAGCTTGAGCTCGAGTCTCTTCTTGAACTGCTCCTTGTGATTCATTAATTGAAACCATTAAGTAGTTAGAACTTAGAAACTTAAAAGACTGGCCAAATATAGAAAGAGGAAATGCTTACCATTTTTTTGGTTATTATAAAGTTCCGATTCCCTCTGTTTCAGTTTCTTCTGAAAGAATTTGGCTTCCTTGAAAACATTTGAGGGTCTTTGCCACCCTCCTCCAAACACACCATAGGCCTCTACAGGTTGAGGACGATTAAGGAATTCAAGCACTGCCAGATCTTTTCTTTCCACCCAGTGGATGCAGTTTACTGGGCAGGAATCAACCGATACCTGTGAGTAACATGGTTCTCATTTAACATCTTCTGGTGATCATTAGTTAATCTAACATCACTAGGAGTTTTATGGAAATATCAAATATCAAATTCATGGAGTACATGTTGTATACTTATATGTGTTAAAATAAATTATTCTAGGCTGGTTTCAAGCCTTTTTAAGTTTCTTAGATGGTGGTGCTGTTTTGCAAGTTTTTATTAATCTAACATCAGAAGTCATCAGTATCTTACCTGGATTTTCTCATCGTCATCTCCAAATTGAACTTTGACTCTTGCAGATCCGAGAGTCTCGTCCATCATGAAAGTGTTTCTGGCGTTATGTACACATTCTCTGCAACCTACAAAATTGAATGTAAAATCAGTTTTGAATTCAATTATCAGGTGAAATTTTCCCTAACAAGAATTTCTTATGTCCTATAAGTTCTTGATCATCTGGTTGATTGATGTCAGGTGTCTGTCTCTAAAGTTATAAGAAACAGAGTGATCCAGCAGATCAAGTGATTATTTAATTTGGCCAACTTATGCTGATACAGATATATTAGTTAGGGTGGATGGGAGAATGACCTATGCATAAATTCTCATCCACAAAAAGAGCCTGGGGTCTCATAGGACCCTTCCATGCACTATAACCTAATTCGGAGAACCCATCTCTTGATGTTTTGCTACGAGAAGTATCATATTCTCTTCTAATATCCTTTCTCATCAAAACGTGGTAAGCCTCATTCAGCTTCAGAGTATACTCATGACCCTGAAAACATAACACAAAACTTAATAATAGGCTGAGAAATTAAGTAACATAAACCACTCTTAGGCCTTAACCAAGCTTGTAACGTGTTATAGCATCTGACCTTTTGGCCTGCAATATCTGGGTGATATTTCTTCTGCAACTTTCTGTAAGCATCTTTTATTTCTTTTGGTTTTGAGTCTACAGAAACTCCAAGTAACTCATAATAGTCGCCTGTGTTCATGCTGCAACACTTGATTGTAGAAGGTTTCTGCCCCCATCTTCATGACAGAAGAAAATAAGCAAAAAAGAAAAAGAAACTTCTACTGAAAACCATTTGGGAAGAGGTTAATGAGCATGATCAAGAAAAGCTTGTCAATCAGTACTTTGGAATCAGCAGATAGAATTACCTGGGAACAGTTTGGTTTGGATGACTATGGTGGGTCAATTGTGTTGTTGAGTATGTGTAAACTGAGCCTGTTAAGACTAACATAACATGATTCATCTCTTCCTTCGGCCTGATTTTTTTTAGGGGAATATTCAACTCGGAACTATCCGTTTTTATTTAGTAAAGATAGTTGCAGAAACCAACAAATTATGTTATTCAGTGAGTGTGCAAAAATATCTTGGTGGCTATTGATGTGAACAAATCAAGGGTGTAAAATGTCTGGAAGGATTAGTTGAATCAAGGAACTTGATGTATCTTGATTTTGATATTTTTGTCTTGCTTATTGGATATTTTCTCTTCTTTAATGTGAAAGAAAAATCAAAGGCATGGGGATATTTCTTGGAACAACCGAGTCAAGTCCAGTTTAGTGTAATCTGACCATGTTTTACAACTTTCAGGAAGTGAATTATCAAATTAAGAAAGAGGATGTGGACGGATGTATCTACATATACACATGCCAATCCAGTTTTTAGTTAGTGGCTGCCCCAAGTCTATTCACTGAAGGAATATCCTTCATGGGGAAGATGACTGAAATCTCAATGTCATGTAAAGAGAAACTCATCAAGGTGAATTGCAGATACTTGCCCTAAAATGATGTCAAATCTGAGTAGCAATTTCTACACTAACTAACCGGGATCTAAAAAATGGCCTATTATATCACTAAAATTATGGTGTTTTTTCTCTTCACTCTCTCTTTCTTCCCTTTTCATTTTAATTGTGCTTACTTGGCCTTCCTTGCTCTTTTCCACGTAATTTTGTTCCTTGGAGTAAGAAGGGAAGTGGGGGAATAATGATTACATCTGCGTTCTTGTCTGCACAACATATATCTTTCCATCCTTAACTACACCTTCGATATCTTGTGCAGATCCATAGAGCTCCTCGATTGCATGCCCTGCACGAGCAATGCTAGATAGGATTTTGTTACAGAAAATTACTATCCATGATCAGTGGATCTGTTGAGTAGTCCACTACAACCTTGTCTTCTTCATCCATTGGCACACTGTAACAAACCCGTAACAGTAGGTAAATTTGTTTATCAATTATAAGAAATAAAATGTAGACTTCGATATTGTGGTTGTTTTATAAGTTAACGGAAGTTGGTAGAGTCTAGTGTAAGCCAAACCGCTTGAGGTGTGAGTTTTCACCTATCATAGAGGCCGGCACCTGCATAAACTTCCAAGTCTTCACCATTCGAATCGGATCGGAAGATAAGTGATCGCCTTATAAAGAGCCCAATAGGTTTGCTCGGGTACCCCAATAACTGAAGATGAAAATGACAAAAATGTTTGAGCATTTATCCAGAGTAATATAGGATTCTGCATGAGACAATACACAGAACTAAAATTATGTAAGTTCTACCTTTGGAGAGTCAAGATCATCTTTCTTACAGATAAAGCTCAAAGCACGACCCGGGTAAGCACCAACTAGAGTTTCTCCAAGTCCTTACACCACCTGCGTGCAAAAACATATCAAACCAAGAAAAATACTAATAGTAATTGTAAGAGAAAAAACAAGGAATCATTTGGGGTTTTATTGGCTTGCCGAATGAAGTATTACCTCGGTATAAATCTCTGATGAATCTCCAGAAGAGGGATTGGTAGTATGGATGACAAAAGCATAATCGGCATTTATAATTTCTTGTACCAGTACAGCCATGCAGAGATAATCATGATCAAATTTGACTTTCCTTGTGCTGTAGTATGCTCTTTCATTCTACTTTGGAGCCCATACCTAAAAGGAAATGAGTTCTCTAAGTGTCTCCGGATGTTGGACCAGAAAATGTGAAGTAGATCACTGAAATTCAGAGACAGACCCAGGATTTTTCTTCGAGTAGGGATGGAACGTTAAGTATTGGCAAGGCGGCCGAAGGCCGCGGTAAACTTTTTTAGATAGAATTACTTAAGTAGTAGACTGTCGGTTATAAGTCATAACTCGCTGTCGACTGTGAAACACAATATCTTACTACTGGGCTTGGTCAATAATAGAGTAATTAACCTGGCCAATTTGAGGGCGACCCAAAACTAACTAGGGACGGTTGATAAAATAAAATAAAATCATTTTGAAATAATCTCAAGACATCCCTTATCCATATATTAAATATAATGGCTAATCCACCCTTGCTTAATTAGTGTTAATTTTGATTAATTGGTTGATTAAGTTGGTTTAAAGTTAGTGTTAGATGATGAATTCGAGTTTTAGTTTTAGAATAGAAATGAAGAGTGTTTTAGAAAAGAAGAAGAAGAAGAAGAAGAAGAAAAAAAGAAGAAGAATTTTTGGAAAAATCAGATTTTAACTAAATTCAATCACAAACATGGATGGGTATGAGGAAGAAGGTGAGATTGAACATGAAGAACATAGTATTAAAGGTTCAAATATGTTCAGAGACAACGATTTGGGTTATTTTTTGGATGATCCAAATTTTGGTGTGGAAGAAAACCTAGACGATGAATCACATCAAAATAAAGATAATAATGCATCAAACAATCAAGTATTGTGTTAAGAAGCTCAAAACCCAATTTGTATGCGTTTGTATGTGATCGGCAACAAAAAACATTCATTTTTGCATGCATTTAATGCCATGGACGTCCCATAATCGGTAGTTTATGGTATTCCATAAACTACCGATTATACGTCTGTTCCAAAATTTATGAACAATCGGTAGTCTCATGAAGATTACTACCTACCGATCATACAAAATCCCTAAATTAATTTTTTTTTGAATTTATTTTTACATTATCGGTAGCTTAGGAAAACTTATTGACTACCGATTATGTTAGTCGCCCCAAATTGATTTTTTTTTTTAATTTCTATTTGCATAATTGGTAGTTTAGGAGAACTTATTATCTACCGATTGTGTTAGTCGCCCCAAAACTGAATTTCTCCAAATCTACAAAGATATTATTTTGTAAAATTTATAATCGGTAGTTAATGTCATATAGTTACCAACCGATTGTATTATAATCGGTAGTGGTGTAACACACTAAACCTCCGATTATATGTATACATGACTTGACTTGATTTTCTTCTTACAATCGGTAGTTTAGGAATACATATTACCTACTGATTGTAGATAATCGGTAGCACGGGAATATTATTAACTACCGATTGTTGGTAATCGGTAGTAAGTGAATGTAATTAACTACAGATTATCATGGTCTAACTCATTGCTATTTTACGTAGATTATTGAATGAGTTAATCCTGTTTCATACGAGGGTTCTGATACTTCCCTACACTATGCAAATAATTTGATACGCTACCTACCCACTCTTAACTTGTTCTAAGAATGTATGTTACATGGTTAGGCTTATGATATTTGTTTTGTTATATGCGCATTAAGACATTTGGAAGTAAGGCGGAGGAAAATGAATGGCTTCTCAACAACGCAAAAGAGAAGATGTGCGTTATAGTTCAGATCAATTGCGTGAAATTTGATCTTTGTGAGAGAGGTGGCGAGCGAAAGAGTCATATGGGAAAGAACTATAAATACGTAAAGAAGACGGAGACCGAGGTAATTCAAAGAAGATTGGATGCCCATTTAAGATTATCTTCCATAAGCCCGAACGTAAGAAAGAAAACGTATGGAAAATGTTTAGAGTTGCTAATGGTCGTCACAACCACGAAGATCCGGAAAATCTTTTTGGGCACGTAATGGTTACCAAGTTAAAACCAAAGGAAATAGAGATGGTGAATTCTATGAGGACCGTAATGAAAGTGAGTTCAATCCTATCTAAGATAAAGGCGGACGACCCCAACAACTTGTCTTCGTTGTCTACAATTTATTCGGTGTTAGCACAGATCAAAAGGACGGAATGGGATGGTCGAATGGTTATGCAACAATCAGAGTGGTTAGCCGAGAAACACAATTACACGTTGAGAAAAGAAGAAAAGAATGGTAAGGTGATTCGTATTTTCTTGGCACATCCGAAGATGATCCAATTGGCTCAATGCTTTCATCAAATTTTGTTGATATATGCTACTTACAAGACAAACAGGTACAACATGCCGTTGTTGAACATCGCTTGCCATACTTCGGACAAATGCACATTTACTATGGCTTGGGGTTTAATGGATGCTGAGAACGATGTGAGTTTCATTTGGATGTTGCAATCATTAAGGTCGATTTATAATGGCGAGCATTTTCCAAGGATTATTATAAAGGATAACGATACAGCCTTGATGAATGCAATAAAGGTAGTGTTTCCGGAAGCCCAGAATTTGGTTTGTACGTGGCACATTCAATGAAACATCAAATCCATTTGCAGACATCATATCCAAGCTAAAAAACGAAACAAAGGTACCAAGAGGTCGAAGGAAGAGGATGAACGTATTAGTAAACTAACCGTGGAAGAACGAAAAGAAGAGAAAAGGTTGGCCGATGAAAAGTGGGTCGAGGATGGAATGAAGTGGTCTTTATTTCTAAAAGAATGGTATAAGATAGTTTGGTCGATGACGGAGGAAGTATTGCAAATCACAATTGTTAGGACCGCATAAAGATAAGTTTGTGTTTGCATGGACATATGAATATCGTAACTTCAACAACGAGGCAACAAGCATTGAGAGGGGTCCCATGGCTAATTATTGAAAATACTAGTCGGTAGCCAAAATGGGGTCGTGTCGTTCCAAGAAGCAATCCATGAGTTCACCGAACATGACCTCACTAAGATTTATGGTTCAATAGAAAAAAGTCGGCATAGATTCCCTTGGACACAATTTAAAACATAAAGATCTTCTAAGGGGTATAGTTTACAAAGTTTCTTGGTGGACAATAAATTTCAGGATGAAACAATTGGAGTTGTACAGAGATCACGATGATGAGACTACGGTTTGCAACTGCAAGACGATGATAGGTATTAGACTCCCGTGTCGTCACATGCTTGGAAGGTATATTGAAGTGATTGACATTAATGATATTCATCCCTTTTGGAAGCAATTAACTTTAACTCCAAACACCCCGGCGGTTGATAGTGCGTCGTTTGTGGAGACGAAAATATCTGCACGAATACACGAGCATTACTTTACGTCAAATGGGGCAAAAAAACAAATATTGATGCACTATTTAGAGGAAGCCCTTCACCCCTGTCAAAAGGTTGTTGAAGAACCAATGAAAGGAAAGGCGATGGGTAGGTCGAATACATAAAAACCAAGGTCAATTCAAATAAAAGAGTTGAAGGAATTGTTATCTAGTCGTTGTGACCTTTCTAGGCATGAACATGCTGAAGCTGAGTATGAAGATTTGCCGGCTCCAGCGAAAAGGGGTCGTCCAAGGAAGGATCAAGGTGGATCAAGCTCACGACAATCCAAAGCTAAGGTCTCTACGATTCCTTCCCAACTAAGTCAAACCCAACCTATACACGGTGAGTATTTGGAACAACTCCATCTACTCATTATACCATTTGTTTTGTCCACCGACGATGTCGATGGGGATGAAAATTGTGGTTTGCATGTTGCTTTGAAAAAAATAGGAAACTTTAGTGAGGCGGTTACTGAGAATATCACCCATGACAATATTTAAGAAATAAGATGGCCGCACATTTATTGGAGGATAAAGAATTTTATATTGAAATGATGAGACAAAGAGATAGACATGGCAGAGAACAAGAGTTCAAAGAGTTATATACTCGTGTAAAATGCCGAAACGGATTGGAGGTGGTCGGATCAAGGTATTGGATGGTAATACCGATATGTGGGTATCTTTTAACGGTTGTATTGAACTACGTGGTACATTTTTCCTGTCCTCCTTCATCAGGATTTAGTGTCACATTTACACCCACAAGGACGGTGTATGATGAGTCGGTCAAGGATAGACGAATCATTATGACTTTTGTTAATGGCAATCATTTTATCGGTTTAAGTTTAAAAGATGATTGTCCATTACCTCCATTGACTAGGTGGTCAAATTACTTCCCAACTAACCATTGTAAGGAGTGGTTGAAGCAATATGAGTCCAACATGAAGCGTTGGGATTGTTTTTTTTGAAAACTCAGTAAAGAACGTAATTGATTTGAACTAGGATGGTGAATAGTTGATTTTGAATATATATTTTGAACATAAATATATACAAAAAAAATAATAATGCAATGTTTTGTGATCGTTAACAAATCATTTTTTGCATGCATTTAATTCCATGGATGTATGATAATCGGTAGATAATGGAGTAATATATCTACAGATTCCATCACAATCGGTAGTTTAAATTTTGTACAAACTACCGATTTAAATTGCCCCAAATTGGAAATCGTAATTTTTTCAAAATTCTTGAACACTCACAATCGGTAGTTTAAATTTTGTACAAACTACCGATTATGTAAGTTGCCCCAAATTGGAAATCGCAATTTTTTCAAAATTCCTGAACACTTAGAATCGGTAGTTTAAATTTTTCTTAAACTACCGATTATCATAAGTAGCCCCAAATTGGAAATCGATTTTTTTTATAAATTTCATCATTTTGTACAAGCACAATCAGTAGTTTAAGATTTTCTTAAACTACCAATTATCATAAGTATCCCCAAATTGGAAATCGATTTTTTTTAAAAAAAAATTCATTATTTTGTACAAACACAATCGGTAGTTTAAGATTTTCTTAAACTACCGATTATCATAAATAGCCCCAAATTGGAAATCGAATTTAAATTAAAAAACTTCACCATCAAACGCAATCGGTAGTTTAATTTTTTTTTAAACTACCTATTATCATAAATAGCCCCAAATTAAAAAATGGATCATGTAATTGGATACTCTTGTTTGCATTTTACCTAGACTAAACCCGTATATAAAAAACAAACTTAATTTTACGCCAAAATAAATTGGAGCAAAGAGTTCAAAAAACCAAACGCATGCTTCAAAAGAATAAAAGAAAAAAATTGGGCAAATTAAGAAAATGTCCAAAATTTTAACCTTAAATTAATAAACTGGTCATTTTTTAAGCTCTTATATTAAATGGTCTTTAACTCTTTATGTTAGTTTTTTCATCGATTCCCATCAAAATGGTCAACAAAAGTTGATTGAGTTAATTATTCCACTAAAATTACCACCAAATCATTTTAAACAAACCTAAAGTAAAAGAACTTCTCTTCCCCGTCTCTTTATCCCGGTCAATTGAGGACCACCAAAAACTAATTAGGGATCACTAATAAAACAAAATAAGGTTATTTTGAAGTAATCTCAATACATCCTTTATTCATCTATTTTCTATAATGGCTAATCTATCTTTGCTTAATTAATATTAATTTTGATTAATTAGTTAATTAATTTGGTTATTAGAAAATTATTTGGGTTAGTTTTGGATTAGAAATCTAGAATATTTTAGATTGATTTTTTGAGTTATAATTTTGTACAATCTCTGGATCATGATTTATTTTCCTACCGATTAAAGGTGTCGCCCCAAATTGAATTTATCAAAACCTTCCCAAATTGATAACTATTCATCTTTCATAACCGGTAGTAATTGAAAATTTATATCTACTGATTGTAAACATATAATGAATTAAACTTTAAAATTTTAAACTTTGTAATCGGTAGTTTAAAGGTCAATTTTATCTACCGATTCTAATGGTTTTGTTGTCCAGGACTCCTTATATAGATTATAGTCTTAACGGCTCTTTTTTTCAAAAAACAAAAAACCGTTGAGGCCTGGTGTAACAAGAGTGTACAGAAAATATGTACACTAAGTTCGAACTAATATTAACAATCAGAAGTTTTGGGTGCACCATAATATACCGATTCTCTCAATCGGTAGCTTAAAAAATTCTTAAACTACCGATTATAATAAGTAGCCCCAAATTGGATTTCTTAATTTTTTTAATAAATCATTTCATTGAATCGAAAAGGCATACATCGCGTAACATTAAAGGAAATGAAATATAATAAATCAGTAGATTACACTTAAACACTTAAGCAAACCTATTATCAAACCTTCAAGGGGTCGTATGATAACCGGGACGACGTTCTTCACTTCTTTGGAGAATAATCAACACAAAAGGATTGTATTCTTCCATCACCCTTAGGATCTCGAAATGAGGTTTGTACCTGAAATCTGAATGTTTCCATCTTCTCCATTCCTCCAGAGATTTGGCAACAACTTCATCATCAGTTTCATTCCTACTTCTTCTTTCATTCACCTTAGCGGAGAAAATTCTAGTACTTCCCTTGTGATTTCCATATATCGACAAAAAGGGCATGCTCTGTTCCGGTTGTTGGGGTTACCGGTTTCGTTACAAAAGTTAGCATGGATATTTTACCACTGCATGCTCATTGAACCATTCATCTGACGTTCATGATCCCTTGCTGGATAATATATAACTATGTTTCGACATAGGGATAAATCTTCTTCTAGGATAAAATTCTCTGCATTAAGCCTAAAATTTTCGTAAGTCATAATTATGAAAACGAGAGATTAGAAATTTTCTATGAAATGTAAAAGATGTGGATTTTAAATGGGAGTGATAGATATAAATTCATTTATTTATAGGTGTATCAGAATAAAAATTATAGTCGTTGATCAACGGTAACAAAACGGAAACAAAATTGGAATTCGAATATCTTTTAAAAATTTCAAAATTTTGTACAAGCACAATTGGTAGTTTAAGAAATTCTTAAACTAACGATTATGATAAGTAGCCCCAAATTGGAAATCGAAAGTTTTTTAAAACTTTCAACATTTTGTACAAGCAAAATCGGTAGTTTAATACAACCATTAAACTACCGATTATGATAAGTAGCCCCAAATTGGAATTCGAATTTTTTTAAAGAATTGAACATTTTGTACAATCACAATCGGTAGTTTAAGAATTTACTAAACTACCGATTATAATAAGTAGCCCCAAATTGGAATTTGAAAGTTTTTAAAACTTTCAACATTTTGTACAATCACAATCGGTAGTTTAAGAATTTATTAAACTACCGATTATGATAAGTAGCCCCAAATTGGAATTCGATTTTTTTTTTAAAGAATTGAACATTTTGTACAAGCACAATCGGTAGTTTTAAGAATTTATTAAACTACCGAGTATGATAAGTAGCCCCAAATTGGAAATCAATCTTTTTTTTTTAAATTTCAACATTTTGTACAACCACAATCGGTAGTTTAAAAAATTCTTAAACTACCGATTATCATAAGTAGCCCCAAATTGGAAATCGATTTTTTTTTAAGAATTTCAACATTTTGTACAACCACAATCGGTAGTTTAAAAAATTCTTAAACTATCGATTATCATAAGTAGCCCCAAATTGGAAATCGAATTTTTTTAAAAAAATTCAACATTTTGTACAACCACAATCGGTAGTTTAAAAAATTCTTAACCTACCGATTATATTACTTTCTGAAAAAAACATGTAACATACTCTGAATCGATATATTAACATAAGCATTTACTTCCGATTACAACTTAACTATGAGAATATATTTGAAAAATTCTCAGAATCGGTAGATAAAATTAAACAATTACTTGCGATTACAACCAAACTCTGACAAAATATTTGAAAATTTCTCAGAATCGGTAGATAAAGTTAAACATTTACTTCTGATTACACTTTGGACTTAATGAACTCATAGCTTTCAACAAATATGAATTCTTCTCCTTTTTTCCTGATAGTAGTGTGTTTTTGCGAGATCCTCCTACATAGGCATAGAACAAAAAGAACATAATTCATCAAGTTTATTATGTTATCATTGGAAGATCTTAGAACTTAGCTTATGTAAAAGATGCTTACAAATTGTTGGATCGACAAGCTTAAATGGGTGCGGTTAAAGATCCGTTGTTGTATAGCTATATAATCAGCTATCCCTAATCGAATAAGTTGGTACCTATCGTGAATTTTTTCAAGATATCTTTGCTTTAGATTTCTATGATCTCGCGCATATTTGATGTAGATCCTCCCCTAAAAGGTTTCGGGTGTAACCCTTCCAGCGATGACATCTTCATGTAGGGTTTCGTTATACCATGTTTTGGGTATAGACAAATCTTCAGCTGAGTCAAAATGTTGTCATGCTTGTAAGTAGAGGTATGGAGTGAGTTACAAAGATGAGATGCTTAAATGAAATTTATACAGTGTATGAAACTAGGTGTGTGTGGTATTTGATTGAGAAACTGGTGTATTTTTAGGATAATTCCAAAAACTAGTCGTTGATTGTACTTTCATTCTAAATAATTGCTCAAATATCAATAGTCATAAAAGTAAACAATAGTCGGTAGATAATAGATACCGCGATTATGTAAGATGCCTCAAATTGGAAATCGTAATTTTTTGAAAATTCCTGAACACTCACAATCGGTAATTTAAATTTTGTAAATACTACCGAATGTAAGATGCCTCAAATTGGAAATCGTAATTTTTTGAGAATTCCTGAACACTCACAATCGGTAATTTAAATTTTATAAATACTACCGATTATGTAAGATGCCTCAAATTGGAAATCGCAATTTTTTGAAAATTCCTGAACACTCACAATCGGTAGTTTAAATTTTGTAAATACTACCGATTATGTAAGTTGCCTCAAATTGGAAATCGCAATTTTTTTCAAAACTCATGAACACTCATAATCGGTAGTTTAAGTAATTCTTAAACTACCGATTGTTGTTTAATGTAATTAATCGGAAGTTTAAGTAATTCTTAAACTACCGATTGTTGATGAATATACAAAATCGGTAGTTTTGTTCAAACCCGTTAACTACCGATTATAATGTAAAATTTGAAGAAAATAACTTGTTAAAAATAAATCGATGGAAAATCAAATGATAACTCAAAAAAGAACATATAATGATTTTAAATGTTAGACATTAAAACCAGTAATGTTAAACACTAAAATAATATCCATCAAGTTAACGATTACAACCTAATTTCTAACTCTTTTGGTTTTGGTAAGAGGAGCACGAGCAACAGAGGCTTCAGGGACATTGGATTGAGGAGCAGCACTTGTTGATCCACGAGATCGTTTACTGTGCTTTGATGTTACCCTCCTCGCAAGGGGCGCATATTTTTCTCCGAACTTGATAGCATAGTCTATCGAGGTTGTCAAGGAGGTCTTTATGCGCAGTCGTTGGAGGTACTCCCGCATAGATGCACGCACCTATCTTGTTCGACAAAAATATAAATCTTTTATTCTGTTTTTAGGCAATAACAATCAAACGATTATTATCTATAATATTGACCCGTAATACTAAAATCAAAAGGAAATAACATTACGTACCAGCCTTTCATAGACCGATGGTTTGTCTTTGATGATGGACCTATATTCGGGCACCCTGGTGTTTTTTCCTTTATCTTCACGAATCACGTGAAGATGAGAATGCTCCCGGTACCACACTATATAGGCATGAATTTCTTCATCATCTCGGTTTACAGGTCCCCCCTTGTTGATCCTGTACTGCATTTTGTTGTTCCAATCTTCAACAGATGGTTATCCGCGTAAACAACTGTGATCGTGTCCTTACCACAAACACAATTCTCCATGTCCAATTTGAACTTGCCGAAAATATGAGGCCTAGGTTCTTCTTGGACATAACCATGCTGATGCATGACCCTAGATGCATTGTAGATGACATATCATGTTGGATGCCACAAGGGTCCAAAGTACAAGGCCAACTCAGACCTTCGCGGTATAGTACCATCAGCTAGGTCTTCCCTGTAGGGATCAAAGCATACATCTTTGGACGCCATTGATTCAAGGTTCCTCCTCAAAGTTATCAACTCATGCTCCTTGAACCTTGAATGGTTGCCCGAAAAGATGAATTTGGTGCCTTGGGTAGTGCCTCTCTCCCATGCCGGGTTCTCTCTCGCCAGCTCGAGGGACGGAAAGCGATCATATATCCAAGCCTAGTGTACATATCAAACCAAGTATGAGAAAATTTATTCTTAAAAGAAGAAAAAATAAATAACAATCAAACCATCAATGGAGTTACTAAAATACCTGTAATAAGCTCACGTTCCCAGCTATTTGGCTAGTCATCTCCCGGGATGCCTTTCTCAACTCTTCCATCAAAAACTCAAGACATGCGGTGCCCCACGAATAGTCTCGGACTTTGTGGATGGGATCCAAAAGATGAAGCAGGTATGCGCCAACCCGGTTGCCACTAGCATTGGGGAAAATTGCACTTCCAAAAATGCACAGAAGATATGCAGTTGCTGCAGCTCTGACCTGGTCATCGCTGAACTCTGGGTTGGCCTTTTCTTTTTCCAAGGTGCCTCTGAACCTGTTCATCAGATGAACCATGCTGAATTGACTGGTTCTGTAAAAAGCGCACCGTCCAAACTCTTCATTGGAGGTCTATCGGTCCCAACCGAAGCACTTCTCGGCGTAAGCATAAAGCTGGTCCCGGCTTAACGAATTCACATAGTCAAACTTCATCGTCGTACCATGGTCGGTGAGACCTAGAATTTGCACCAAATCATCAGGTGTAATGGTCATCTCTCCCCACGGCATGTGGAAAGTATCGGTCTCAGGATAATACCTCTCCATGAATGCCGATATCGACACCCGATCGTGATGTAACATGGAGTTGTCGACGGCCGTAGATAGCCTCGAGTTCAGTATAATTTCCTGGAACCGAAGACACTCACTGTCCAACGGCCAGTCGTTCATCTTTGTTGGTATAGCCGTAGGTTTCAGTAGACAGACCACATTAGAATGGTCCTAATATACACGAAGAATTAAAAACAATTAGAATAAAAGTTAACACTTCTACGAATAAAAAGAAAATATGTTAAGAATGGTGTTTTATAATTATTACCTCGGTAGAGTAGATTTTCTTGGCCCAAGAATCCTTGTACCCAAACAATAGATCTCCTCCATCTCTTGGGAGCCTAGGGATTTGACCTTGTCGTAGACCCTTAATCTTCAAAGAGTCGGGGACCTTGTGTCCTCCTTTCTTCCTGGCTTGTTTCTTTTTACCAGTTTCTTCTTCTTCTTGGGTAGCATTTGGTTCACCTCCTTCGAAGGGTTGAGCTTGTGGAGCACTTGATCCTCCTTCTTCGTATTGGCTACAGCTCTTTTATCTTTTAGCAGTAGCGGTAACCTTTTTTCCCCTTCACGATGAGGCCCCGATAGAATTGTATCGTGGGCTTGCTTTGATCACCTTTCCCTTCTTTGATACAAGATAAAGAACAATTATTTCAGTACATAAAACGGTAGACAAAGTAAATTGAAGTCAACAATTTATTAACAATCGGTAGTCAAAAAATAACTTAACTACCGATTGTGTATAATCGGTAGTATAATAAACAACTTTACTACAGATTACGCACAATCGGTAGCTCGGGCTCTACATTAACTACAGATTGTGCATAAGAAAATAGAACACAAATGTCTATGGACACACGTACAATCGGTAGTTACATAAAAAATTTAACTATCGATTATGTGTAAATTTGCAACAGGAATATAATCGGTAGTTTAGGTGTAAAAATAACTACCGATTGTGATCGATGTTTTTGGGTTCACTAACTAGCACAATCGAAGGTTTAACCCTAAACCAAACTACCGATTATGTGTAAATTTGGCAACAGGAATATAATCGGTAGTTTAGGTGTAAAAATAACTGCCGATTGTGATCGATGTTTTTGCGGTTCACTAACTAGCACAATCGGAATTTTAACCCTATACGTAACTACCGATTATCACTAAATTTTGATATAGTAGAACAATAGGTAGTTTCTAACCTAAACATAACTACCGATTGTGCATGATGTTCATGAGCAGTGAAGCACACTGCCACAATCGGTAGTTTAATACAACCACTAAACTACCGATTATTCAATCTAACCTAAAACCCTTGATATTCTAGTTAGTAATTCATGCGATTTAATCAATATAAACACAAATTATGGTAAACCCCTTACCTTATTGGAGTCATCAAGTGCTCTAGAGGCTGATTGTCAGTCTATCTCAACCTTTTTGTGTTCATCGCGCTTATCGTATTGTTCTTCAACAATCTCGATCTCTTACTCTTTGGGCAAATGGTGGCCACTCTGTATTAGGAGGTTGACGAGTTGCTTGCTTCTTTCTTGCCATTTTTAGATTGTAATAGCGATAATTAATTGGTTTACGATTATCCGATGAATTGGTTTACGATCAATCGGTTGAAGATGAAAATAAAATGGTGGAATCGGTAGTTTGAAATTGGAGAGGAGATGAAGAGAAACTTGTTGATGGAGTCGGTAGTTTAAAATGAAAGTGTGAAATAGGTTTAGGTTTAGGTTTTATTAGTGAAAGGTTTTTTGGTAATTATTTGATTGGTGAAAGGTTTTATGAAAATTTTGCATACTAGGATTACCCCTTAATCACACTCATTGTTTTTTGCTTTAAAAAAATGGCCCCTAACTAGTTTTAGGTCGCCCTCAAATTCGCCAGGCTCTTTGCCTGCTTCTTTCCACCTCTTTTTCTTCTTCGACACAAATTATACATCAACAGGAATAATTGCAAAAATCAAAGAAACTGTTGAAGTCGTGCAGTTAGAATTACACAACCACCATTTTCATATCGAAATGCAAGCTTTCAAGAACAATTCAACCGCCACGATGGCTAGTTGCCGACATATAATTTCATGATTTTCATCATACCCCAAATCATTTTTTTTTGATGAAGTTGTGGGGCTTGTGCTTAATAGGTGAAAAGAAGAAGCAGTAGAGGCAAGCTTCTCGTCAATAAAATTAATGGGATAGTTAACACTTGGTAGTCTGCTAGATAATATATAGAAATTTCAATTTCATTTTTTTAATTTATACAACAGAATTTCGCAAATTAGTTTAGATTTTGAGCGGGAAACATATTAAATCAATAATTGGTGACGATGATATCAGATTATTAGTTTATGAATCCTGTATATTGTCCTAATTTTGTTTGTAGTTTCTTTTGGTTGGGTTGATTTGAAAAACAGAGGGCAAGAGTTCGAGTTCGATTCCCACTAGGGCGAATGTTAATGGAACTTTATTGAAACCTATGATTACCAATGAATGCGCCATTATGAACACAAAAAGAGATTATGAATAAACACTTTAAAGAAATAAAAGTCATTGATCATGTAATCACTATTATTATCAATCTACACAAAAAGAATTTGCTCTACATATATTTTTCTCCATCTCCCCTAATAACAAAAAAAATCTCTAGTAAAAATTTCAAATCTCGTATGGGGTATATTCTCTTTGCATAAACAAAAACTACTACCCCTTCTACCTTATATAAGTACAAAGTAGCTAAACAAATAAAGAATGCCAACCCTCTCTGACCGACGAATGTGGATCAGTCACAATCCATAATTAACTCGGCCAGCATTTGCCAACCAACAATGTCTCAATCAAAGCTGTATGTATGTACCTCATAGCTTCAGAAATCTTCTTCTCTACATCCCTTCCTATTTTGCACAAAGTGCATTAAGAATCACATGCACAAGCATGAGATCCACAAAATACTGATGCCCGATTTCTCCATCCCTCCATCTTGCCTTTGCTGGAGCTCTTCCATAATGTACACCATCATTACACCGGTTATCGTAATGCCATGGAAATGTCATATCGAAATCATCAATAACACCTGATAGTATCTCATATTCTCTGAATTTATCTAAAACAACGTCATTATAAACTTCCATTTTCTGAGGATTAAATCCTAATCCTCTTGCATATCCTCCGGTTGTCACTGTTGTTCTATACAAAAGTTTTGGTGCTTTCAAATTTCTTGTTTTCACTGAATCAATTACTTCTTTCCAAAACCTTGCAGCGAAATCAGCTCCACCGGTGTACGTTCTAATGTTCTTAAACTTGATATCGTGGAGACCGGAATTCATAATCATTGTATCAGGAACTGTTTCTTCCGAGAAATAACGCTTCAATAGATGCCTATACTCTCTATTGCTAAGGGAATTCAATCCTTCATAATTCATTGTATCATTCCAGTGACCATTGAAAATACTTGTAATCCGAACTGATTCCGAAGAATTTAACGGGTTTGTGAAATTCATATCGAATCTTCGTGGGACTGCTGCAATTTCAGGTAACCCCAAAACAAAATTGAGAAGGTTACGGATTGAATCAACATGATTCGAGTCACCCCAAAAGAAAATCCATCTGTTCTTCAAACAATCCCAAGCTGATTTCTGAGAGAAAATCTTGAATGAACAATGACTTGAATAAACCCAACCATTACTCTCTAATGAACCTAATGAACCAAAACACCATGTATTTTTACAAGGTGAATCCGAATCCAGACATCTATACCGACCATCACGGCTGATTTCACATTCGTCGTTTCTCCCATGCCGTGTCCACCGGCCTGCCCAAATTGTCCGAGAGAAATCAGACACTTTACACACTTGCAATTCAGGCAACGCAGTTGCATTGTCTCCATAGAATTTCACCGGAATCAGTCGAAGCTCTTTCTGATAAACAAACTTCTCAGGAGTATATCTAAGACCTTCAAACTGTTTATACAAAAGAATAATCGTCAAATTGAATTCACCAACAAAATCTTGATGAACTTGTAATGAAAAAGAATAAGAACCATTTCCACGATCTTCAATAGGTGGACGAGATTTCCATAATTCACTAGATAGATCCAATTCGAAATAATCACCACCTAAACATTTCGGATTCCCGGACTCATCCAAAGCCTGAAAATCAAAAGAATGTACATCTCCAGCTGATAATTCTAAGAGATTGTTCATTTTCTCCATCTTCAAACCATCTAGAAGTGGAATGTGTATATCAAATGTAGAACAATTCATACATGGTTCGCGAAGCATCCATCGTGTTAAGAAATTCGATGTGAAATTCTTCTCTAATTCAACAGAAACCCAATCCGAATTCTTCTTCGAATTGGGAGAAACTAAACGTTTTGGAGATACATCCGAATGCTTCTTTGACTTAGGAAAAACTAAATGTTGGGGAGATCGAGTTACATTCAAGATATCTTGATGATAAATACAAGTTCCATTTCCACATGCAGTAACCATTAAATCTGATAAACTGTTGTTTGAAATATTGAACAGTGAATGATGTTGTTTCCTCCATGTTTTTATTGTTAATTCATCAATACCATAAATCACTAAAATCCCCATACAAACCACCATTACTAAGATTGGAAATCTCAAGTAAAACCATGAATTTTGCCATACTTTTGAAGGAAATAATGCTGTTCTTAATCCTTTTTCTGCCATCTGGAAATCAATAAAGAAGAACAAACCCAAATTTAAACACCAAAAAAGAAAAAAAGAAAAAACACAAAAAAGAAAACAAAAAGGGTTTATTTGTTTCTAACGGTATTTAGTTAAATTTAGGTTATCACGGTAGACACACAATCCAAATACTTAATTAAAAACAAAAACCGAAAATAATAACAGACATTTACGAGAGAAAGAAGAACTTACTGGTAATGCTACTGGGGCACTCACTCTGTTATCAAAACAGAGTACTCTGTTTTCGTCAATGTGAAAGCAGCTTGGATTTTTCTTCACTAAGCTTAATGGGTTTCACCAATGAGCTAATTAAAACCAAAGGGTTTTGCAGGAAAACACTTTTTCTTCAGTTGAAAGTAACTAATCAAAATATATACAGAGAGAGCTTCAGAAAAAGGTTTGAATATGTAAAGTTAGGTTTTTTTTTGCTCTTTAAGAACCGACATAGAATCATACATCAAAACAAAGCCATGATTTAGAAAACACTTTTAAGGAAAGGAGAAATCTTCAACATGAAGATGGAAATTCAGACTTGAGCGTAAAGATCTAAATTGATATAGAAAAATACTTTTTTAGGTTTATGTGTTTTACAGAAATAAATTAAATTTTTGAATTAAAAAGAAAGTACTTACTTCTCCGAGGTGTTTGTTTATATACCCTAGAAAAAACATCATCGAAGTAGAAGAACATGAGTGGTTTTTATTTATTCCGATAATAACCTTAAATTTGTTATCAAATTACGGTACAGGGATTAATAGAAGACAAAATATCACCGACACAAGGACACGCCTTTTGAGATATTGGATGGGTATTTGTCCGCCCACCAAAGGTGGCCACGTGTATTTGATATCCTGTCCATCGTACGGGAGATTTGTCATTGTTGGCGGAGGTATCATTACGTGTTTATTGATTGTCCGTTGGACCCTTTTGTTTGCAAGTGGTCTAGATATAGTCAAAAGTAAGTAATCATGATCTTTTCTGAAAATCAGAATTTGATGGTGGAAATTTAACTCGGAGCAGTACCGATTTCTGATTTCGCATGGCAAAGACCACAAATAACCCAAATTCTGCAGCAGTATGGTCGATTCAGCTAATATAATAAACATAAACTAACGTTTCTGTTTCTGCATCAGTATGGTCGATTCTGCAGCAGTATACTCTTTCTGTTTCAACAAAAATATTATTATCATTTTTTTATTTTTAGACTAAATAAAAAAATAATAATAATATTTTTGTTGAAACAGAAATAGTATAATCTATGTTTTTATTAACCATAACTCATATAAAATAAATAATTAAATAGATCTTTATAATTATTCAAGGTAATCTATAAAATTGTACATAGTTATTATATATAGTCTAAAATAATTGAATAAATAATCAAATCTCTAAATCAATAAAAAATATATAATGAATTTTTATTATTAAATTAAGTAAATCTGTGACATAATTGATGATTTTGAATAATTGTTAAATTTAACGTATTCATGATTGAGAAAAAAATAACATTATTTTAAGAAATAATAATTATAGAATATATTTATAGAGTTTTAGAAGATTAATCTCATGAAAAGAACCAAAATCTTTGTCGATTCCATTTCAATTAGTGTTGTTGTTGAAATTTTTTAAGGGAATAATTGGAATATAAACCCTCAATCGATATTAATGTAATCATGATTGAGAAAAAATAACATCATTTTTAGAGGAAGGTAAAATTTAGGGTTTAGTTTGTTTTTGAGGTAAAATAAGAACTACGGTTTATAATTGATCAAGTTGTGAGAATCGTGAGAAAACAATTATAAATAATTTAAAATATAATTTAGTTTGGATTAAAAAAGATTTATATTTTAATTTTGGGAAAGAAATATCATTTAAACGAAATTGTCATTAAAAAATTAAGACTTGTTTGGTTTTTAATTTTAACTTAAATTTTTTAGGCTACAGATAATAAATGTATAGACTATGTTTAAGATAAACCTAAATTAATCCTATAACTCAGAAGTAAAAACATTTTGCTTCACAGATAAATAATTTTATGATGGTCTAGTATTTTGCTGAATTTATTAAAAGTATAAACTTTACTCTTTATATTAATCTTCATGAAAAGTGTGTTAGTATCTTTTTCTTTTCTTTTTTTGAAGCATGAATTCTATTAAATTACTTAAAGAGTTATTACAGAAGGGGTAAATGATACCCAGAGATTCATTAGTTACAATTGGAGTGGTATACCATGAATCTGAAGTAGCAAAACAGTGATGGAGAAAAACATGAGCAGCAGTCTTTGGATCAGAGTTGCATCAGGGGGAGGTGTTGGAATCAAAGGTCGGAAGGCCTTCATTCAATGCTTTCCACAAGAAAAGATGTACTTTTGATGGACACGACTGAGTCCATAAGAAATTTGATGGTAGGGGTGTTCGATGCGCTTGATTCAAGGTGCTAGTCAGGAAACTTCGTCCATATGCTGAGGTGTACTGCCCGAACGTTAACTATCTATCTCATTCTTTTCACCTTGATCCATCAGGTGGTGTTTCCCAGAGAAGACAGAGGTTACTACTGCTAATAATGTTACTACATAGATAAAGAAATTACAAAGGAAATTAAACTGACTGAAACTTAACTATATCTAGACTAAGATTCAAACATAGGACTGATTAAAGCAAATAAATAAGGTACTTAAATTGCTACAGAAAAAATATAGCTAAATTGACACTATATTGTCTACCTGCCAAATAACACATAATAAGCTTTGCTACAAAACTTGAAAGGATTAATCTAGTATAAGAGAAGTGTTGTTGCTACTAGTGTTGTTGATTGATGATTGTTACTGCGGGTTTTGGATGGGCTCTTGGTCTATTTTGAGTCTCTTCTTCCTTCAAATCCCAAGATAACCAAAAGAAAAAAAATATCTTATTTGATCCATAAAACATAAAATCATCACCTCCAAAATAATTAGAATAATCTCATAGATATGATGCCTTGGTTTCCAGATCCTCGCCATGTAAACATCTCCCATTAAAGCTCCCGTATCTTGATAAATAAATACTCTAACTACTTCATGATAAAGATATAACCTAATAAGATGATGTTCAAATCCAACTTTCGAATGGACATACCACCTCTGATCACCAAAAACAACAATCGTGGTTAAAGTTTAAAATAACTAATATCGATTGAAGTAATAAAACTCCAACAAGGTAACTCTGCCACAAATGATGAGTAGCAACCAAAGAAAATGATGGGTTTCTGGGTAAACATGCCTTCTAGGATCCAAATCCAAGGAATCAACACAAATAAAGTTAACACCTTACAACTAACAAATCGCAGCTACAACGACAAAAAAATGCAAACACATGGGTAGCAAAAATCTATAGGAAGGTGAGGTATTAATAATAAGAAAAAAATTCAAGTAACATGCAAGGACATGAAAGGCACTAAGGAACAATTGAAGAACAGACCTGAAGAGCTTTGATTAAAACCCATCGAAGGACAAATAGACACCATCATTCAAAACGAAATAGTGATGTTTACCTGATTCAAACCAAAATTTGGGTTTAATTGGAAGGAGAAACCAATCAATATTGTGAAGATGTCAATGGGAATAAAAACGCCTCCAAAGTCATTTTAACTAAATTTCATCTCAACAACACATTGTAGCATCCGATACATCAGAAAAACATGGATTGAAAGAAGAAATGATTAGATCTAGTGTAACAAAACATTACTTTTATGCATTCAGGCCGATAAACCTAAGTTTAGCCGATTAAAATTGGAAAAAAAACATGGGTTTTTTATTAGGGTTTCGAAGAAAGATAAAAGAACAGTTTTTTTCAATGGGAAAGCGATGAGTGTATATTTTTTCTCTCTTTTTTTTGTTATATTTTTTTGTTAGTATCTATGTGTGACGTATATGTACATACATTTGCTCGGTATTTATTTCGATCTTTTTCTAGTTTTGCCTTTTAAAATTTTTCTAGTTTTGCCCTTTAAGTTTTTCATTTAAAAAAAACGTAAAAAAACATAGGAAGGATAAATCTAAAGAAATAAGACAAGATGCTAAAGAATACACACGTTGATGTTGTACATATACGCTGAAATAATAATCTGTGAGAGAAAATTGCTACTTTTAATTAAAAAACCGAAGGTAAAAACCACAACACTTACGGTTGATGCAAGATTCCATATGCATAGTCTACTTAAAATGGGAAACAAGAAAAAATTTCTTCATTAAATTGTTATCTTGCTTCTTTATTTGGTTGAGCTTTCCTTATGTGACTGGATTCTTGCAGCTATTGGTGATGATGAAATTTTTGTACATGTCGACATACATCTTTGACCATGCTTCTTAATACGAAGTATGCGCCAAAAATATTAAACTTTGGTTGTACTAGTACAACAAGTGGATCGGAAAATATTTGTCTGGGATATCTACAATTTGATTCGAAGATGCGATTGTTTGCATAATTAGCTCTTGGAAACCATGTCAAAGGAAAGTTTTTGACGAGGCATATGCATCCAATATTATTACGAGTTTCAAGGTAATTTTTACTCATGTTTTCTTACATTCATGTTTTTTCTATCTGGTTTTTACTAACGAGGTTTTTAATGAGGCAATAATCATTTGGAGTGATATCTATCCAAGGAGAATTGTTATGAGACAGTCACATGGATATGGTGGTTATCCACCTAGCCCCATGCTAAGTTAGTTACACCAAGCAATTTGTATAAGCTACTTAGAAATAGTAAGCTATTAAGTGAATAACACCCCAAACCTATCGGGTGTTGTATATCATGCATGTGATGGTTTACATATCTCAGGCAAGGGGTGTTGTTACTATGTGAATCTTTACATATAAGATGACATCTAATATAAGGTGGTGTCAACAAGTTGGAATCTCATGAATCTTGTGTGTGTGTATATAGCTAGCCCCTTGCAGGCTATTGCCAAAACTTATACCAATTTCTATCGTTAATAGAAATTCTCTCTTTCCCCCGAATACTTCCTTGCTCTTATTATGGGATAATTAATATATTAGACGACATACTGGGCGTAACCACTCCCTTGGGGGCTGTACCGCCCTGCCTTTTCGCGTGTTAATGTTAGCTTTTAATTTTTCTCAATAGCGGTGTGGTATTAATTGATGGTTGTAGCTAAAAGCTGGATTTGCATATACTTAATGCTTTATTTCCTAGAGATATTATTGAACAAATCTACAAGATCATGATTCCTATGATTGTGAATGATTAGATTAGATAGAATGGTGTTGAGAATATGGATTATTCTCTGTTAAATTTGTTTAAAGAGTGTTATTGAATGAATTTCAACAAGGTAACAATGCTAGTGGCAGTTTTTCCTGGTAGAGACTTCGGAAACTGCAACTTCCTCATAGAGTGTTGCATTTCTTATGGAAATGTTTGTAACATTTTTTACCCACTAGCTAGAGACAGGATTGCCAGACATGTTCAAAATATTGATAACTCTCTTCCTTTATGTGATCATAGTATTGAAAGTATACAAAACTTATTCATATATTGATTTCTGTCACTACAACAAATGGCCTGATTTGGGACATTTATTTCTGTTGCAATGATATTAAGCAACATTTATAAGAGTCTCAAATTGCAAATACTTAATTTTTGAGACGCATTGAGCGACGCATATAAGCATCTCTTAATTAATTAAAGATACGCTTGCTATGCGTCTCTTAAATTATTAACTACACTTACTAAGTGAACCGGTATTATTTATTTGGTTAATTAAAGTGACGTTTAATTAATTTCAGAGACACTGGTTGCATTATTTTTTGCCTTTTATAAGTATTTAATATGCTACACTTATATGTGTCTTAAATATTTAAACTAGATTTAAAAAAATTCACAATTGGGAATTCACAAAATCAAAATTTTTGCACCTACACATTTTTTGTACCTGCATAAAGGTTTGTATCAATTTCATTTTCAACCAAATATGAAACCAACTATTCAATAATTGCATTCACATCACCAAATTAGTTGCAGTACTTCAAAACTAAAACTTATCTCAACACATACACTTCTTACTTCTTAGCCTTCTTTTTCTTATTTTTCCCTCAATCTTCGCTTCATTTTTAGCTTAGAATCTTGAACCAACCTAGAAAAGTGATGAACAAGGCCCTTTAATAAACTGATAACAAGCTATATTTAACAACACACAAGATAATACAATACTGTAAAAATCGAGGCAAGAGCCAACAAGTTGGACAAAAATCAGATATGTAGGTATGTCATACCATTACATAGCAATGTCTTAAAATGGCCCATCCAGAAACTGCATACAACACCAGTTTTTCCAGAAGTTCCTGCACCGATGTTAGAGTGAATGGCCTTAAAATCAGCTTCTTCCACGAGCCTCTAATAAGATAGACAAATAAATCAGCACGGTGAATGAGTAGAGGGTTCAAAACAAAGAACATATATAGAAAATGAATGGTACTAACACAGGTCATCATTGCAGTTATAGATAAACTTCCTAGCTTTAAAAAGGGAAATTGTCAGTTCATGTCGTGACACCCTATTTGATGTATAAATGTTTAGGTAACTGAAAACTTGCAGTGATACCACATTTGATGCAATTACTTAACAAATTTAACAAGGAAGTGTCCTAATGAAGGTAATATTGAGTTCATATTCCATACTTTCGATATTTTGAATGCCTATTGTTTTCATAATTAGAATCTAAGGTAGCAGCAACACTAATTGAGTCGTTATCCTTCAGAAAAGAAGCTACATTCCTGCATCAGTTCCATTTCAACATGAATATACTATATATGACAATATTCTAGGTATAAAGCCATAAAGATTAAGCATTTGTCCCTTTTACAAATTGTCTTTTTGTTTAATTCTAGCATACAAGATAAGGGGATTACTTTATGGGAGGAAAGGAAAAACAAGGGTCTCAAATAGGTAATTTAATGCTAGTCATTATCTCAGTTTACATCAAATATTCTCAGGTAATACTCTACTTCAGATAATGTATTCAAGAATGCAAGTTCAATTCTTGACCATAAAATATCAGATAAATCGGTCCCTAAAAAATAATACAGTATGTAGTACTTAAGTTCGAAAAACTTAGTAGTAAAGGGGCATACCATACTCTTCCATAAACTTGAGCGCTTTTTCCAAAAACGATGAAGTTCCATCAATATCCTCCAGAGTAAGTAGTATTGGACTACCAAAAAACAAGGACCTCGCAGCTTGCTTATATATCCTTACCCCCTACAATATAGGTGTAACACTAGATCAATTGAATGAAGCACTAACCTAAGTGCCAACCATATAACATGTACATCATAAATAAATCATATATAGAATTCTGGAAAAGGGAAATGATGCCAAAATAGAACTGCTTTTCCACGTGAGGTTACACACCAAGATGACCAAAGTAAAAAGAAAAAAAAAGTAAGATTAAAGAAGAATAATGTATCAACCTAACCCAAAATATTATCAAGACAAAGACTTAAGGTAATTCATAGTTCATACTTATCTGTTATAACATCTTCCAATCAGCTTCCCAGATCATGGCTAGTAACGCCAAGGTAACTTGTCAATGACCACTTCATAAGTTTTTTTAACATATATATCACGTGATGGTCAATCCATATCACCACAAAGTCGACAACAATTCGTAGAAGATAACCAAACATCAGGTATTGCTAAACTTACAAGATTTGCAAAATCTATAAACAAACTAAAAAGTTTTTTAAAGGATGTTATTCTGCTTTATATGGTAATCCAAATAATATAAGAAATACTGACAACAAAAATCACAGACTAGGTACTCAGACATATATTACATGCAAAGAAGAAAAGAAAAAGGATCTCACATTGATCAAAACCTCATTCAATTGTTTCCGCTTAGTTATTTCAAAAGATAGATTTTTTACCCTATTTCAAGATCCACACTAAGCGTCTATGCCAGAGAAGACTCAAGTGTAGTCTTCCATTCGGAGAGATCCTCTGAAGTCTCATCCTGGAAAAATAATACAAGACAAGGATAAACCGCCAACAGTGGGAAAACTTCAAACTTAAATAAGAAAAGTAGAATAACAGTCAGGAATTAATGAAAATTAATGGGTTGCTTGTTCTCTCCAATCTCGTTGCAATGCAAAGAGAATCATCTTTACTTGACCCTTTTAACCATTTGTAGAATCAAAATATATCAAACTCCTACATACCAGTAAGTAAATAACCACCAAGAGGTGCCTATTGGTGAAGGCTAATAAGGAAGTACCTTAAGAGCGAAAGCTCACCATTCACGACTATCAGGAAAGAGCATTGTTATGATCTTTTTATCTTCTATGACAACAAAGGTACAATATCCAACATGGAATCTTTAATAGCTTACTGGCACAAATGCTTTCAGTTCACCATCATATAATAATCCAACTATAAAATAAAGCCTTCCAATCTGCCTGAGTTGTAAAGGTTAATCCCACCCAAGGTCAAGTTCACCTCACCACTTCTTTGAATATAATACTGGAAAATGAAACAACAGTCAGTACAACCTTGCTTGACCAAAAAAATAATTCAAGAATACTATAATGAAAGACAAAAAATATAATTAGATTTGATGAAGCTTAAGTTTTGTGCATCTCAGTCAATTGAGAAAAGGAAATTGTTTAAGGTATTGCAACTAGAGAGTGGTAAAAAAAAACAAGCATCCTGTGAAGATTTTAAACTACCAAGTTAATCAGGGAATATTTGAGATGGCAAATTGTATACTAACATGGGAGACAACCAAATTCAAAAGAATAAAAAAAATTCAGAGGGAAAATCAAAAAGAGTTGCTTACTGGATCGTTTCTAAAGAAGACCAATGAAGTGTATGCCAAAATAAACCACCTCTTTTCCACGTAATCCATCCTCCTGCCGCTATACATGGATGGGATGTAAAGTATTAATTTCATAGATGAATCATCTTAAAATGTCAAACATGTACATCCAATGCAAATTCAGATAACAACGTTGAGAAGATTTAAACATTCGTATTCCAGTAATGCGGAGTCCAACAACCTGAAATTTGTTAATAACTTTCATTAACTAAAAACCACTAGCACATACTCTTGCAATATATATTTTTTCGTTCGTAAAGTTGCCACAAAAATGTGTAGTTCGCTGATTAGGTGTCACTGTTTGATGAAAAGTATTTGGATTACACAGAACACTATCATGTATATTTGATGAGATTCAGGAAAAAGTGTGACTGCATTACAGATTATCCATCATATACATTTGAAGAAAAAAAGTGTGACTGCATTACATGGAGAAATATACAATGTAACACCAAATCATAAGCCCATGAATCTAAGCAAACAACAACTAATTATTCATTTCCAAAGAGTTATATTAATTCCAGTGATTAAATTACAACGTATTGTTAAACATGTCATGCATCAATATATCCATCATATGAATATCAAAGAAAGAGTTCTAAACTTCTAAATATGCAAATGGACATCATCCAACTCTCATACCCAATTTTCGCATCATCTTAACACACCAATAACTAATCAACATTAACACTAACCCTGTTCTCACCTCATAAACAAAACCCAAGACTCAAATCCTGAAAATACTCAAATCTACAATGAGAAGAAAACCATATTCAGTTGAAACAGAATACTAACCCTTTTCTCAGCTAATAAAATGCCTTAAGACTCAAAATCCTGAATGACAACAAAAACAAAAAAAAAAAAAAAAAACAGATACCATCACCCAACCAGATTCAGTTGAAAGAAAAGCTAAAGTCAAAAGTAAATACTCAAAACCCTTTAAAATAAAGATTGAAAACCCCCCAAAAAAAAAGTTAGGGTTTATACCATCTTACAACCAGATTAGAATATTAAAATCTTAACACAACAAAATCTTCTAGGTTTTGCACTTGAATCTTCTTTTACAAATTCAAATTCAAAATCAATATAATATTACATTTCTAGGGTTTACAAAATCAGTTTGAAATTAAATTTCTAAGCTTTTGATTTTTTTAAAAATATTTTCATATATAGAAAGTGGGAAGGTGGTTGTGATAATGGTTGCAGCTGGAGTAATAAGGAGAGAAAGAGAAACTGATGGGGGTGGTGGCGGTGATGGGTTCAGAAAAGGAAAAAAAGATTGGTTCTTCTTCTTTTCCATAAAAACTTGAGAAAGTGATGGTGATGGTGATGGTGATGGTGATGGTGATGGTGGTGGTGATGGTGGTGATGGGTTCGGAACAGGAAGAGAAAAACTTAGTTTGGTGGTGGCTGCGGTTGAGGGTAAATGATGATTGAGGATGTAGTCAAGGGTTTTGCTAGAGTGGAAGAAAAAAGAGAGAGTGAATCGATAAAAAAAAGGTTTTGTAAAGCATTTTTAGATGGTGGATAAAGATGTTCA
Organism: Papaver californicum; assembly: GCA_023531435.1. Taxonomy (NCBI): domain Eukaryota; kingdom Viridiplantae; phylum Streptophyta; class Magnoliopsida; order Ranunculales; family Papaveraceae; genus Papaver; species Papaver californicum. The sequence continues at coordinate 6,918,985 of JAJJMC010025361.1, read as the reverse complement.
TACGAATTATAAAGAAATTTGGACGGTTGAGATTTTTTCTGGGATTCCCATACGGATTGAAATAAATAAATAATATTATATTATCTTAAAAACATTCTAAAAGAAGTAATAAAAAGTCCTACAAAGTTAAAATTTACAAGTATGCCATATTCTAAGACATGTAGAAAAGTAGCACAGGTGTCTATTAATTATTTTAGATTAATCTTAATTAAAACAATACATATTTTCAGTTTGAGATTCATGTATGTGTAGCATCGTCAATTACCTTTATATAGGGCTGCACAACAGTCGGTTGACTCGGTTTTTTGGGAAAACCGTAGGCCGAACCGATCAATCCACGGTTATATAAATGTAAACTGTAACTGATCCGTCCATGATCGTTTGGTTTTTTAACCGGTCCGACTCATCTCAGTTTTATTCGGATTTTAAACGGTTTATAATCGATGGCAGAAATGTAAATATTAAACGGTTTATGGGCTGGTTAAATCGGGTCGATGATGGTTTTGTAATAATGGTAAGAATGGGTTTCAAACTCTTGAACTTGTGAAGATTGATTTTAGATTTAAAAAATTAATTTTAAACTAAAAATATATATAAAATATGAAAATAATATTCATAAATACTGGGGTTATGGATTTCACCATTAACCACTTTTAATTGGTTCCAAAAATAATAATTCTACACAATTCTAACTCAAATAAGTGACTAATTTTTTTCAAAGGTAGATTTTTTAAATATCAATTGTAAATCACAAGGATGGCTCATCAAAAGCTCTAGGTCCCAGCATAAACCATCAAATAAAATCAAAATCAATTAAGAAAATCGTAATTTCAATTAAAAATAAATGCAAAAGTCACAAAAGAATTTTTAAAAGCTACCAATTAATCATGGAAAAATGGCTTCCTCCTTGCCTCAGTGATGGGGTTTAGCTTATCTTCCTCAAAACACCCTCAAAAGATTGGTACATAGCTCAAAAAGTACTTGAAAGATGAAAAAAAGCTAAAAGTAATGTAACAGGAAATCTGCAATGTTTTATGGACGTTACAAAGTAACTATTGCAATAGAGCTTGAATATAAATGTTGCAGATGCTAAGATATCCGTTGCAGATGTGTTAAAGAAACCGTTGCAACTGAAGATAAATGTTGCAAATACGAAGACATCTGTTGAAATGGATGAAGAAACCGTGGTTGGGAGGTTGAAGAAACCGTTGCCGTAGCCTCTGTTTTTCGTCTTCTTCAGCAAGAGCAGTAACAGATTTTTTTATGGATCTTTTCTCGTGCATCTGACCTCTCCAGCTCCACCCCACCCCCCACCCCCCCACCCCCCACCCAATCTTGTCCTTAACTCCCTATTTATACTAGAGCCTCAAACAACCCCAAATCTCTTTTTATTAACTTCAAAAGATCTTTTCAGTCTCAGTCATAACTTTATAACCATATATTTCTCTCTTTATGTTTCTGGGATTCTGTCTACTTTACAATACGAGAATATATTCACGACAGATCCAACAAGATAGTTGTTATTACACAGTTTATATATAAACCATCCCGTAAATATTTTTCTTCATATCTTTAGTATTTCAAGGGATTATTTCTTCAACCTATTTTTGGCAAGAATCGAATATTTGCACAATTTTCTTTGATTTTATGTGTTCATGTTGCGTAACATTCCTCTCATAGAACAATCATGTCTTAAATCCATGAATATCCCCATCAAAATTTTCTTCCAGGTTCACGTTGTTTTAAAGAAAAGAAATTCCCGCCAAAACTGATTTGAAAATGAGAAGAAGGTGGTGGTTGCCCCTATCCAAAGTTTGTGTGCTTTTATCCATTTTGATGGGTGCCTTTAGTAAATTTTTTTGGGTGCCTTTAAAACTTTTTCGAGCCAATTTTTCCAATAATGTTTATTTCCCAAAAATACCTACAAGCACATAAAATAACACAATTAGTATACAATCGAGCATTACCAATATACAAAATTGAGACAAATCAGACATAAAAATGTGTCTATCAAATACCCCCAAACTTATTATTTGCTATTCCTCGAGCAAATCAAATCTAGAAAATAAAAATAAATGTTAACTCACTTTCGCAGACATCGCGATTGCACTTAGCGTGTGCAATAAGCCTTTAAACCCCTAGGTGTCCCTAGTGGACGAATTTTGGTCTCGTGAGGGTTTATAAGAGATATACCCACAAAAACTTTACTCCAAACCATAGCTACCTGTGAATGATTGAGGGTAAACACTAAACAGGCTATTTAGTTGGCATACTAAATTCTTCGGCTGTGAGAATCATTACCCTGTATAAGTCCAATTGTTGCACACGAGTTTTCACTCAACGTACTAAAATTCATACAAGAATTCAAAACTCTACTTAGATAGTCGTTCAACCACGATACTCAGAATCAATCAAAGTACAATCGCATGAAAAGATTTAAAAGATGGAGACAAAATGAAGTTTGCACGTGTTGACTAAGGTGAACAGTGTTTCCCATATCTGTCTGAAGGTCAGTGCTAGGATGAATCCTGATGGATTGAGATACACTCCCAATAGTCTTTCTCCTTATACTAATATCGACTCAGCTGGTATATACAAGGGTTTAATGGTCGATTTATTGAAAATAAAACAATTGTTTATTATTTTTAAATGTACTGACAACATGATTGGATCAAATGAATCCAGGCGCATGCTCCTCATCATCGTACATGATATTTCTCATGGATCTTGCGTTACACGTTTGATTAGGCGACGAAGACATGGAGAACACACATACTGCTCTCAAAGTGTCAATACTTGATTTTTTTTAATAATGGTCTAAATAGTACAATAATGAGACTTTATCTCAAACACTCTACTTCATCCTGACGGTGATAACAATTCGATATTGGTGCCCCACCAAATCACTTAGAGAAACATAAAAAATGAAAAAAATAAATAAAACAAAAGGTGATATGGTCGAGATAATCCGAGATATGGTGACAACTATCATATTATTTCTAACACCTGAGCCAGGCATCCTTTAATGAATAGACCATTTAGCTGGGCACACCAATTCTTATAGAAAAAGAACTAAGTTCCCATCTACCTAGAATGGTTAGTGTGATCCTGAATTGTTCACAAGTTTCTAGACTTTGGAGTTTTATATTTCACTAAAAGTTTCTACCTTAGCCCCAAACTTAAATCTATCATTGTCTTCAATGTTCTAAAGATGAATTATTAAAAGCGCGAACAAGGAGAAACTGTTACCAATCGAAGGAATGGAGTTAAAAAAAGATATTACCATGTCGCATGAGCATGGGTTACCTCCCAAGAAGTGCTAAGTTTAAAGTCTTCAACCAGACTAAGAAAGAATTAGTCACCTTATTAAATCATATAACAATAGTCGGAACAACTGTGGGTCATCTGAATAAAATAATATTATCCAAAATAGAAGGAAATTGCAGCAGGCCCAAAAAGTGAACAAACGAGCACACCCTTATCTAGTTTTTTGTTTAAGAAAACTACATCTAGCTGTGGTTCAGGTTCAGGCTCTGTGAAATGGTCTTTATAAATCTATTTAGGATAAATTTCCTCATAGGAAGGATCAGAAGGATCAGGTTGTAGAGTCTGGAAAGATTCAACTAAGAACTAGAAACACATAATAATAACATGAATAATTGTGGATCCTCAAAGTCAATCATACTTGACCTACACAGTTGACTACTATGAAAATGGTGGTTATTCTTAAACAAATGTGTCGATTCTAATCTCCTAAAGTAATTAGGTTTAGTTTCAAAACTTAATAACTGAAACATTTGAAATTCAAACGTTCCCCCAAACTTAGGGTGGACATTACTCTCAGATGGACTAAAAACTGTTGGTTGGATTCTAGGGTCCTTAAGGTCAGAACTACACTCAACACCAAAATCGTTGAATACGATGGATCCACATCCAACAATTCTGAAAAAAAAACAGAACTTTGATTCACAAAAAGTTTGATTTATACACATGGATCTATCACAGATACTATTAAAAGAAATGATGTATAAAGATTTACCTTGTAGTTTGCTCCGGATGATGAAAATTTGTTTTTGAAAAAGTTAGGGTTAGGGTTTTTAGGTTTTGGAGTGAGAAGGAAAATGAATAAAAAAAAATTTGTTTTGTTTTATTTTTTATTTAGATTTTATTTGATTTCGATTATGAAAGTTTTTTATATTTATATTTTGATTTAAGTGTTAGGGATAATTAATGGATGGAGGCTAATTTAATAATTTCTATAATAGCTATATAAACACCCCTTATCTTGCATTCTAATTGAAAATAAAATTTAATAGGGCTAAAATAATTTTCGTAGATTTAATTTAGTTAGGATAATTTATAATTACAATACCAATAGTTTTAGTTAGTTAATAACTACAAAAATTTGTAACAAAACTAAAATATAAAGGCATTTTGTGTTTATAACTATTTCCAATCCATCTCTTACGTTTTAACAATTTTTAAGCAGCTCCGCATTATCTACCATACCGGTGAAAACGTCCCGCTCCCATTACCTTTCTATAAAGGTTCGCTCCAGCCTCCAAAGAATGTCACCTCGTGACTTCTTCGGATCCCATACCAAAAGTAAAAAAAGTGAGTGGGTTAGTACGGCATTACACTGCATATGAATCGCAACGACTTGAATTTGATTGATAAAATGAGTGGGATTTTGATTACTCTATTCAAGAAGACAGAGTGTCATCATGAATTACACTTACTATGATATTGTAGGGTTCAGTTTCTAGAAAGCAGAGACTTTCAGATGATAATAATGACCGATTGAATATCAAGATTCAAGAAAGTATAAGTATAGTGATCAACAATAATGTGCATGTTCATATCAGCAGCTACTCCTGCGCATAAGCAGTTAATGCACTGTGTGGTGACGCATAGATTAATGAGAACAGGAACAGAATTATGCGCAGCATATTGCAACACCAACTATCGCTCACGATCAATTTCTTTAATCAATGCTTCAAAAAATAAAAAAATTTCTTTAATCACCCACTTGAACTTGCTTTCTAGTGCTTATTATTTTATTAAATTAATTTTTATCACATACGCAGATCATTCATGAGGCGTGGCACATGGAATTATCCCTCCAACGTGGTTTTCAAGAAAATGAAGAAAAAATTTGGAAAAGAATCGGGAACTTGGAACTTAATAATAAAACCACAATGCTTTAAAAAAAAAACAAATATCTTCTGATGTAAAAAAACAACTCACCACATAATAATAATATCAATTTCCTCTGCTCCACCCATTGCTTCGCATAATCTGATCATGAGACTGTGTTGGAATTTTAAATAAAAATATATTATTCTCTCCGTCGTTATTATAAAAGTGAAGTTTAGAAATTTTATAATCCCATTAGATAGACGAATTTTTAATTTTAAGATTGTTTTTTTTATATATGTTCTTATTTATGATATCTGAGAATCATTACAATTAACATAATGTTTCTAGTATTGGGATGAGAATAAAAGGTAAGACAGAAAAGATGACGGATATTTATGAAATTCATATATTTTTTTATTTAAGAGAATTGGTAAATTCCGCCTATATATAGGGGACGGAGGAATATTTTAGATTGATTTTTTATATATATATTTTTTTATTTTGAAGTTGGTATTAGGGGATGTAATATATAGACAAATCGTTTTATAAAAAGTTATAACAAATCAATGGATATAATATACGAAGTATATTGTTGAGGATCGGTAACCAAGATATTTTTTCAACATACTGAAATATGGGCCAAACATGCAAAACGTAGACCTATTATCTGTTAGTATAGGCGCTTCTACCAGTACTTTCTTATCAACATATTCCGGAACATACTCATCGGCCATCTTAAAAATAACCTGTAATGAATGCACAACTCTTGTGTTTATTGACCAATTAACATAAGCTCCAGCTACTTATCATCGAAAACTGATATTGTAATTGATTTCTTCCAAATTTGTGATTTCAAAAGATATGGATTGATTTTGTGGAATTTATTGATTTCCTAGGTTGGTTAGAGCATCTCCAATCATCTATCAAATTGACGATCAAAGATTATATTTGATCGATGATCGGTGAAAAACACCCACAGCCGTGCGATTATATTTGGGTTATAATCGTTCAAAATCACTGTTCAGGATTAAAAGAAGTCGCTAATCGTCGACTAAAAATTATAGTCGAGCGAAATTCTAACCTCTCGCTTGTGAACAGACGAAGGCCAAGCATATCGCTTAAAAACACGGGCGAAGAGTTGACATTTCGCCAGCTCAAGCGTTATGCTAAACTTTCGCTCCACCAGACGAGTAACCAGAAGCTCGCCTACTCATAAGCAAATAGCAGAGAGTTCGCCTAAAATTTCCGAACACGGGCGAGATGCTACCGAGTCGCTTGAAGTTGGGCGGCACTACAAGGAATCGCTTGGACATGGGCGAAGCTCCAAGGCTTCGCTTGGAGTTGGGCGAGACCCCAAGGCCTCGCTTACATCACATTCGACTTGTATGGCAACTTTCGATTATGAAGAGATTGACGGTAATGCACCAAATGTCCAAATGTTATTTGATGTTATGTTCAAATGTAATGGACATAGGGCTGGCCTCTGCTTGATGTGGACCTCCCACCTCACTGTCCAAATGTTATTTGCTAATCAAAATATTGCTCATGTGTATATAACCCCTCCCCCGCCCGTCTATTTTCTCACAGCGGGACTCTAACATCTAGCCCGTCTATTTTCTCTACAAGCGATACCCTACTATCTCGCTTATGTGCAAGCGGCACTCCAGCATCCCGCCCGGCCCTATTTTCACACGATTTTTTCGCACAAATCCTAGACGAGATTTTGGTACTTCGTTTATACAAGCGATATACTGATATTTCGCTAAGAACAAGGGCGAAATGTTGGGATTTCGCCTGTATGTTTTTTTTGTAGGCGGTAGACTAGTATCTCGCTTGTACCAGGCGAATTGTTAGTCTCCCGTCCGTCTTTTTAAGAGAAATCTTGATACTTCGCTTGAACGTAAGCGGTACTTTAGCCCCTCGCTTGATCATCCCCCGCTGTTTTTGAGCCGGATCAAAGATCAAATTTTTTGATCTTTGATCGATGGGTATCATCGCATGACTGTGGATGCTCTTAGTCCTCAAGTTGGGCTTTCCAAGTTTTTTGCTTTTGAAATGTCGGGTAACTTCCACATGATACTCTTAGTCAATGGGTTGTGGGTCAAATGCCCAGAGGCGTTACCTACTCACATCCAACAATATGCTTAATGTGGTATCATGCAGCTTGCCAGGTAAACTTAAACGTTAACATCATCGTTCTAAAGTTTGAATGATTGTGTGTTTTCCCCCTACAAATTCGAGGATAAAAAGGTTGCAATCTTGTAGTTGTACGCTTTTAAAATAGTCACATATCTGCGTTAGATGTGAGTCCGACGCTTGGGCACACGTACCTCCGCATCAGATATATTAACAACACTATATATATATATATATATATATATATATATATATATATATATATGTTATGCTCTGTTGTAACGAGAGATCGAACGAGAACAATAATAGAGATCGAGACACGGAGATTTACGTGGTTCACTAACTGTTACGTTAGCTATATCCACAACAGAGAAAGTAGAGTTTTATTATAGAGCAGAATACTGAGTTACACACATTCTAGGTACAACGTGTGTATATATATAGCAAAGAAATAAACCCTAATTCGACTAAATAACGGAAAACAAGCCCCTCGGACTCACCGTAGAGTTCCGGTCAACGACTGATTCAAGGCATATCAACTTGCTCTATTTTAATATAAAAGTATAATAATAATATATGATTTTTATATATATATTATTATTTTAGTATATATGTTTATTCGTTCACAAATTTATTGTTTATTAATAATTTATTAATATTGTTAAAAATTACATCCATAATATATATGCATTTACTTAAAAATATTATTAATTTTATAATGCGTTCGCACTCTAGTATTTTAAAAATTTACCACATTTTATATCCGCGTCGCGTCAGTGTAACCTGGCTATAAAATTACATCTCATAATATGGATCAAGATTTGCTTACCTTGCAAGGTGTTTGTTACATATGCCCAAGTCTAGTCTTCCGTTGGTCATCAATAAGGTTTTCCGTCAGAAGAATATGCAAATGGAATTCTAAATCATCTCCACATGGCGTTATGATTTGCGGTACCATTCCCGCACAACGTTAAGGTTTTCCGTCGGAGGATCAATATACCAATGAAATTCTAAATCGTCTTGGCACAACCTTAAGGTTTGCCGTTGGGGGATCAATATGCAAATGAAATTCTAAATCGTCTGTTCACAGTGCTTAGATTTGTTGCCTAAGGAATATGAAAATGAAATTCTAAATCGTTTCCTCACGGTGTTAAAATTTTCCGTCGCAGAAATATGCAAATTAAATTTTAAATTGTCTCCGCACGGCGTCAAGGTTTGCCGCCGGAGGAATATGCAAATGAAATTCTAAATCATCTTTTATCATGATGTCTATATTGGCGAAAGTGTTTTTCCGATATTTATGAAGATATGTATCTTGAGTTTCCTAGATGGAAAGTGAAACAATATGACTTTTGGATAACGGATGAACGATACAAAATTGTGCAAATAAATAAGTGTAGATGGTATTTTTATAACACATAAAATTAAGTGTAAAAAATTCATAAAGAATCCTATTAGATAAACTCAAGTTAATCAGACTCGTTATGTTAATCTTTCATCAGAGATCGACTAATTTGCTCTACTTTACTAGAGCATAACTCACACTCGGTTATATAGAGTATCTATCCTGGACATTCCCAGCTAACTCGATGAGACATGAGCCTGACTCCTAGTAACATTTACACTAGTACGCTATGTCACATGCTCCTTAACCTCGTTCAGAGCATAAGATATGTAAATTCATGAAACTAAGTCATGATTATTTTCCAAAGCTCATGCACTCGTCTAAAGGGACCCACAAAAGGGGACTAGGTCATGATCATTCCCAGAACTCATGCACTTGTCTAAAGAGACCCACAAAAGGGGAATTTAGCCTCTGCCATCTTATAGCCGACCATATTCGGTTGGTTTTCAATGTTAACTTATTTTGTGTTTCATACATGATCCATGACACAGTCTTGCGTTATTTCATGTTCTTCATATGACACAAACTAGTCACAACGTATAAATAGAGAATTTTTTCAATTACGAAAAGTTTTGCTACCCTAACAACTCATCCTACACGAAGGCTGACTCAGTCATATACATTTGGGGATACCTTTAGGGTTTTGATCTGATCAAAGAGTACAACTATAAATAAGTCATCAACCATGCTAAAAACATCTCTCAAAACATTCTTTTTGCAACCAAGAATTACTCTGATCTTTTTCTTTCTTTCTTTCTGCTTTCCTCCCTGAGATCATCACTGATTCCACCATTCCTCTGTCTGAAGTAGTATTCGAACGATCATAAGCTAGGTTTAGGCGAAGATTGTTCGTGCTCAACTTTCCGTAACTCACAAAAACTTCAACTCGAAACCCTAAAACCCACTTCAACCCCTTCATCCATTTTTAGGTACCTACAATAAGTAAAAGGATTATAATCATATTTAGTTGTTTCATTCATATTTTTAGTGTTTTGTTGATCTGCCTGATGCATCTGTCATAATTTTCCACCATTTTTTTCTTGTTCTTTTTATGCTTTGTTATTTTGTTTGTGAATGTCAGCTTTGTGGATTTAGATTGGGTTTTGAATTTGAAGTTGTAATAATCTTACGACGATACATGTTATTTTGAAAGTTTGTTTGGTCTTTGAATGGTTGCTTGTTGGAAAACAATATATATATAAAATATGAATTTTAATGTTTTAAGAAAATAAATAGATTCTTGTTTTCTTTTATGAATGAAAAACTCATTAGTCCCACATTGGAGAGTTTCCAATCTTAAGCTGTTTTAAGAGACTATATAAAATTATTTGTCCCACATCGGGGATATAACTCTTCTTAAGTAGTACTAGGTTATTATATAAACAAGCTCTTTTCTCAACCTAGAGCATTAATCCAAGGAAAAAGGGTTTCTCCATATTTTTGGAGAGACCAAAAGAAAAATATTTTTTCTATTGTTTTTCTTAAGCTTTCGCGATTTTCTTGAGGGTTTTTTCGGAGTTGCCAAGCTCAAGTTGAGCGTCTACTACGAGTGCTAGTAGTAGGTGTAGTAGGGTGTTTTATCCTGGAGGCATCCGCCCTGTGGAAGCTATAGCATCACTTTTGGGTGTAGCCGAGCGCTAATGTCTTAACGACAGCTTGTTGAACACGTGACTCACTCTGTTTTCCAAAGTTTTGCCATGTTGTTGTTACGGAGATCTGGGGAGCTTATCCGTTTCGTCAAATCGATCACTTCCAATACAAAGAGCTAAGTATCAATAACTTTTGTTTATTGCGCACAACAATCTTAAGACATTAAAATTCAGTAGTAATAAAAAATGAATGCTCGATTTGTGAATCGTTGACATTGATATTATATTGGAAACAAAGGATATTAATTGTGAATTGAAAAACAAAATTGAGTTTTTTGGTCAGCTGTAGAGTTTCGAGAATATCTCTTAACTTAGTAGGAATTTCGACAAATCCTGTTAACCGAATATAGTAGACATCCTGATAGTTACTCACACCAATATTTCAGAATTTTTGGATTTGTAAAAGTATTTTTTAGGTATTTTACAAAACTGAGAAACGTTCGTGAAAAATTCTGACGGGCAGAAAAATATTGTTGACTAAATTAGTTTTTCTGGGGTAACCATGTGTTTTTTGATGATAATGATAGTCTAATGTGAAGAGAGACTTAAGTAATGTTGGTAATAAATATTTTGATAAAATAAGCACTTTTAATCTTTTGATAATTTGATATTAGCTATGTCGAACGAGAGTGTCAACCAATTTTTTAATCCTAGTTGTTCAGAAGTTTTATCATTTGAAATTGAATGATAGATTAAGTGTTAATCTGTGATAAATTCTGTTTTTTAGTTGTGTATTTATTTTCTCGGAATAGAGTATTGTATATTCAAATTTGAATGGAACAATTGACATTCTTACTGTGTTAAGTAATTTTACTTTTCAGTGGAGATAATAAAAAGAATTGGTTGGTAAATGCCTGAAGTGCTGGAACGTATGCTCCAGAAAAGGCATGTTTTGTCTTCTACCAAGAATGGGAAAGATCAAAAGCATTTTCATGAACAATTCAACTATCAAAATAGTTGAAAAAATAGGTAAATAATTTGCAAGGCCTGTCAGGTATGGACGTTAATCAGATTATGATATCATTCTCAATATATGCATTGCGAATTAAAATTAGTGCCAAATGCTATCTACCTAAGTTACTATGAAATGTTATACTTGGAAATATGGTCTTGTGATGCTTTGAGTGTTAGCTTAATAGAACAAGACAACAGTAGATAAAAGGGAAAATCGTCAATGAATTGAGAATGAATACATGAGCATGTTAAATCATAATGTTGGTATATGGCGTGTCTTAGTTAGATGCAACCTAAAGGACACATAATTGTTGTTTCTTATGTTGAGAAATCCAGATAATTGTGGGGGGCCTTATGTCTCAACTATGGGGTATAAGATGGAAACAAATGTTTGTTTGATTTCTCAAGTAGATTCATAGAACAACCTAGACTTATATGTTCCCTACCCTGTAGACCTCAATTGTGGGGGTCTAAGGTCAGAATAAAAAGTCGACTTTTTTAGCAAATCAGTGCATATGGTCACCAAAACTGTAGTATGATAATTTGAAAGTTTTGAAGCTAGCAGAGATTGAATAAGTCAGACAGAGACTTGATTTTGTGAAATTGTTGTTAGAGAATAAAGTAGTGATCTCTTGGCACATACTCACATGACTCTAAAATTACTACATCAGGAATTGTTTGCGATTATTGTCAGTATGCTACATTAGATGGATGTTGAGACATCATAATAAATGATTAGTCAAAGGTGGACAAACCTTAAGGGTTTGGTTAGCGCTAGGGGTACAAACTGATTACACCTACATATACTTGACCTGAACCAAGATGTAAGTCAATGACCTATAAATATTATTATATGATGATGATGAGTACTAGTGATATACACTAATGAATTTGATAGTGTATTTACACTAAATCAATTGAAGGTACATATGTTTAGCATTCCTTTGTTACGTGTTTTACAACCACTAACAAGTTTTTGTTGTTTAAAGTTTGACAGGAAACTAATATGTTGTTGAAGTGGTCTAAAGGATCAGAAAGAACCAAAATCAAATTTTGATGATACTGTTTCTGTCATTTGTGTGTTGTAAAATAGGTGTGCATGTTTCCCATTTTATCCTGGATAATTACAGGGTTGCTCTGATCACGTGACCATAAAATTGGGATGCTTGAGGTACATATTTAATTTCAAATATGTGATATATATTGCACCAACCTTTGGAGGAAGATGTAATGACCGTACTAGTAAGTAGTACATGTATCATGTGTATGCTTTTATATGCTTTACAACCACTATAAAACATGTGATGTTTGTGATTTGATTGAAAGACTAAGTTGTTGTAGACAAGCATGATCCAAAAGTTCATTGGAACCAGAAGAAATTCTGACGGGAATGGTCTTTGTCAAACTCGATGCATTTAATGTGTTTTGTAAATGTGCAGTGAATTAGGTATACAAATATACTTGTGATCCTAGAAGAATTAATGGGATGATCTGATCAGAAATTTGAAGTACCTGAGGTATATTTTAAATTGTGTATGTGCATGATACATATTACACTGACCTTAAGAGATGTTGTGATTTCAGGCTTTGGAGAATCTTAACATATGTGCATACTCTCTTAAGATGTATAATTAGTTGGAAATCCTCCAACAGACATGAAGAACTCGATTGAGATGAAATCAGAGTTCCTTTGCTTAAATTAAAGCATAAGAGGAAGATGAATTGCTAAATCCTTTTTTTTTTTAAGGCATTCCTCTGTGACCGAAGCCTGTGGCCAACATTGCTGAAACTCAACTGACTATGTGAGTCTAAAGTAAATGAGCAATGGAAAAGTCTAGACAAACTCAGAGAAAGCTAATTCGGTAAGACAACTACTCTCTAATAAAGTGATTTTTGTAGACTTAGTGAAGTCAAGAGAAAAATCAGTGGATCCTTTAACGGAAGGATAATCTAGAGAGATAGTTTGTTATTGCATCGAAGGGGATGTGACTTAATCTCAAGAAATAAAATTGCCATGAAGGACACTCAACCTTAGTGACTGGAGATCCCAAGATCAAGGTTCAATGAGACAACTAATTTGTGGTAATTAAAGGTATGCACTATCAAAAGAATTACATTCTCTGTCCCTCCCTGCATTGTTGTGATAGTGTGACTGCATGTGAAGGATGACTTTTAAGAAGTCTTAATGAGTTCTATAGTTTTAATTTAAGATTGAAGTGGGGTGTAGCAGTAACACTCTTGATAGAACTCACCTATCTGAATGAGGAAGTGGGCCGCTTCCTCGAGAATATGAGCTGATTCTCTAGAGCATTCTGAGAAACAAGATATTTTCTCAGGGCCAAAATGAGCACAACGGCACGAGCTTGGCAGCAACCTTGGAGATATCATGCATGGTGGTTATCGCGAATTACACCAAACGCTAGCAGTTCAAGATATATGAGCTTGTTTGTGAATGTCAGCTTTGTGGATTTAGATTGGGTTGGGTTTTGAATTTGAAGTTGGAATGATCTTACGACGATACATGTTATTTTGAAAATTTGTTTGGTCTTTGAATGGTTGCTTGGGGCATGCTAAAATTCGCAGTATTTTGTCGGTTGTTCTATGGTGGTCCGATGTTAGGACTGCATCAATCTTCGTGAACGGGATGGTTTGATCTTGTTCGTGTTTCAGGCTAAATATGCAGTGGATCTAAATCCTCTATCATGGAGATCTCATGACGTAAAATCTTTAGTGCTGATATCCTTTTGTTGTGGTTGTACTTTCCGGATACTGGGTGCCTGTTTTTCTTAGCATCTTTAGATGTTTATTAGTTTTTATAATTCGTTTGTTACGATCGAATGAAATTTGTCATCGATTCTATCAGTGAGATTATCGAATTTGTTGAGGATGCCGTCAAGTTTGATCGTTTTTATCTGTTTTGCCGCGGTGCTAGGTTGGTGGTCGTTTTTCCTTACGTCCACCGAGATCCATATCTTTCTAGGGATTTATTTGCTTTTTTTTTTTACATCTCTTTGGAAGTGTGCGATCGGCGTCATCTTTTGATGGGAGTATTTCGAATATAAGATGGTCGAGATGTAGCGTATGTCATCCTCAAGAACCGTTGTGTAGTAACAGAAACGCGGATTTCGTCTTTTTTTTTGTTGCATTTCTTGTGCGACATCGCTTGTATGTTCACTTGATCGCATAAACAATGGTTGGCGTACGGTTGGTCCGGTCTATAAAGAACGGATGTTCCGGTCTGGTGGTTTCTTAGATCTAAACTTTATTATAAATGCGTAATGAATTCTAAGTACTTCAATCTATGTTTTCAACGTTTTGGACGCAGCAGATACACTATATCTAATGGTTTAAGCTGCGTCTAAGTTACACTAACTTTTGGTGTACTTTGTGATCATACTTTTGAATGTTTAATCGGGGGATATATTTATAAATTGGGATATACCAAGTCAAATAAAAAAGGGTCATTTGAGGTATTTTTGAAAACCCCTTATTTATAGGTTTTTCGTAATACCTATTTACCCTTGATTAAAGTAGTTGTTAGTTAGTTAATTGATTATCTGAAATAAAACTTAAGATTATGATTGAATATAGTTAGTGTGTTATGTTAGTTATAGAGAAATGGGTAAAGGAGGAGGAGAAAAAGAAGAGGTGTAAAAAAAATAAGATTTGGGAAGAGTTTATAGAAATGGGTGAATCTAATCAGGAATTCGATGTTGGGGAACCTTCATCTCAACAAGGAGAAGGGTTTTACGTGGCCTTTGATAACGATTCTCAATTGCAAGATTTTGTAGATGATCAAAATTTTATTTATGAGAAAACCCTAAATCAAGGCATTTATGAGCACGAAGGTCCAAGTGAAGAACCAACCCATGGTAATGAAGAATATGAAGATATAAATGTTTCGAATACTCAGGTATATGTCCAAATTAGCTAGAAAGTGATTTTTGAAGTTCCAATCGCCATGGTTGTTTAGTGGAAAATGTGGCTGTCGGTATTGTCGATGTTTAATAACAATGCCGATTGAACTAAGTCGGTATGGTATTCAAACATTATACAATGCCGACACCAGGTATTCCCCCATGCAAAATCTGGTTCGAGATACAGTCGGTGTGATATTCATACTTTGTACAATACCGTCTGACCCCAAAAACTTGTTAGTGTTTTGTATGGCCTTCGTCGGCATAGTCGAAGAGATCTTAATATGTCGACTAGTCCAATAGTATGTCCAAAAAGGGTTATTCTTGGCTTCACAATCGGCATCATAAGATGGAAAACTAACTATGCCGACTTTGATAAAAAAAACTGGCCAGCATTTTTCTAATTTTATTCGGCATTGAAGATGTCTATGTTTACAATGCCGACTAATACGATTTAAAAATATAAAGCCTTTGAATAATTAAAATGCGACATTGTTCTTAAGATATAGAGCATGTCGACTGAGTGGGAAAATAGGGGAGAAACTTTTGTAGTAAGTCGGCATTGAGGGTAACTCTTTTTACAAGGCCGACTAAGTCCTTGAATATATTTTCCACCTGAAAATGTTCTTTGTCGGTATTGCTTCAAGTTATCGAGCATGCCGATTGGTAAATGTTATTTACTCTTTATATAGTTGTTTTTTATGGTTAGATTGTACTTGCCACCGATGGTGATCCTAAACCTTTGCGAGAGGGTCCAGATACTTCAGAGTACTATACGAATGATTTGGTAAGTTACAAAATGATTTCGCAAGTATGCATTGGTATTTTTTACTAGACATATAACTTGGTATGTTCATGTGTAGAAATTCACAAGTAAAGATGATGCAATCAAGTGGGTTATAGATACGGCTCTCAAGAATAAGTGTGTTCCAGTCAGAAACAATCAAGGTAAATTAAGTCTGTTTGAGATGGCTTGTGAAAGATGTGGGAAGTACGCTAGCCACAAGAAAAAGGGATATGTGTATCCAAAGAATACTAAAAGATTATATAAGACTATAACTAAAAAGGATAGATACCCCTTCAAGCTTATATATTCAATTTGAAAGGAAATGCATGGAAGAGTAAAGTGATGTGCGGTCGACATAACCATCCGGATCCAAAAACCTTTGTTGGCCACTCCGTAGTTGCAAAGTTGAAACCCGATCAATTCAAGGAAGTACGAGATTGAATAAAACACGCACCACACCTAGTCAAATCCTCAGCGGTATCAAGGCGAAGGATCGAACCAACGTGTCTTCTTTAAGTACTATTTATAGTGCAAAAACAAGTATTCGAAGGCGACAATGGCAAGGAAGGTCGGTTATGCCAGAATTTTTAAAGTTACCCACTGACTTCAACATACAAATTGAAGATGGGGCCTGATGGTAAAGTCCTTCAAATATTTATTGCACACCCGTTGATGACACAATTAGCTCAATGTTTATTCGCGGTTCTTATGATGGACTGCACTTACAAGACCAAAAAATATTATGTGCCGTTGTTCAACATCGTGGGTCATACATCGGATAAGGTAACATTCATGTTGGCTTGGTGTTTTTTAAGAGACGAGAAGGATCATAACTATATCTGGGCCTTGCAACAGTTGAAGTTACTCTTTCATGGCAATGATCTTCCAAGGGTTATAATAACTGATAATGAACAAGCATTAATAACCGTGATTTCATATGTTTTCCCGGATACACACAATTTTCTTTCTACAATACAGTCGGTGTGATATTCATACTTTGTACAATACCGTCTAACCCCAAAAACTTGTTAGTGTTTTGTATGGACTTCGTCGGCATAGTCGAAGAGATCTTAATATGTCGACTAGTCCAATAGTATGCCCAAAAAGGGTTATTCTTGGCTTCACAGTCGGCATCATAAGATGGAAAACTAACTATGCCGACTTTGATAAAAAAAACTGGCGAGCATTTTTCTAATTTTATTCGGCATTGAATATGTCTATGTTTACAATGCCGACTAATACGATTTAAAAATATAAAACCTTTGAATTTTTAAAAGGCGACATTGTTCTTAATATATAGAGCATGTCGACTGAGTGGAAAGATAGGGGAGAAACTTTTGTAGTAAGTCGGCATTGAGGGTAACTCTTTTTACAAGGCCGACTAAGTCCTTGAATATATTTTCCACCTGAAATGTTCTTTTTCGGTATTGCTTCAAGTTATCGAGCATGCCGATTGGTGAATGTTATTTACTCTTTATATAGTTGCTTTTTATGGTTAGATTGTACTTGCCACCGATGGTGATCCCAAACCTTTGCGAGAGGGTCCAGATACTTCAGAGTACTATACGAATGATTTGGTAAGTTACAAAATGATTTCGCAAGTATGCATTGGTATTTTTTACTAGACATATAACTTGGTATGTTCATGTGTAGAAATTCACAAGTAAAGATGATGCAATCAAGTGGGTTATAGATACGGCTCTCAAGAATAAGTGTGTTCCAGTCAGAAACAATCAAGGTAAATTAAGTCTGTTTGAGATGGCTTGTGAAAGAGGTGGGAAGTACGCTAGCCACAAGAAAAAGGGATATGTGTATCCAAAGAATACTAAAAGATTATATAAGACTATAACTAAAAAGGATAGATACCCCTTCAATATTGCAGAGTCCGCTTATGGCCAATTGAAGAAACTCTTATATTCAAATCAAGGAAATATTGTTACGCTGACTAAGGAATGAAACAATATTTCAACAATGATATCGATAGAATTAAAAAAACATTTGAAAAAAGCTCAATGGAGAGAATGACAATATATTTTGAAGGATTAAAATTTGCTCCGTGGAATAGAGTACAATGTGTCACATTGGGCGATATCGTATATGATGAAAAATTAAATTGGGGGAGAGAACATGGACAACCAGATAATATGTATGTTTATCCTACGGTGTTGTCTATGGGACTTCCATGTCGTCATATGCTTGTGAAGTATGATGATATGATACCTATTGATGTTATTGATCAATTTTTCCATGACTTTCTTGCACCCATCCTTCTACAGAAGAAGCCAGAGAAAATGTATGGGATACTAAGGAAGGCCGAGAATTTTTCAACACTTACGCAAGTGGGAACTCGGCTCAAAGAAAAATCTTGTTGAGCCAAATAAGGCGATTAAGTCGCCCATATACAGTCGACGTGGAGGAACCAATAAAAGGAAATCATATTGGTAGACCACCGACCAAATTGGCTAGGAAAACAGATAGGAAAATTTTGAAACAAGCAAGTCAACGTGAAAATGAATGTGATGCTAGTAAGAAAAGATATGCATGTGTTTTTGAGATTTCCGAAGCGAGGTATGATGAAGTACCAATTCCTTTGAAGATAGAAAGGTCGAATAAGGAGGCTAGTACATCAAATCCACAACAACAAGATGACAATTCTCAAGATATTCCCAATGTTGATGAAACAATTCAAAAGAAAAGAGGAAGGACGAAAAATGAGGCTACTATATAACCTCCACAACATCAAGATGACAATTCTCAAGCTATCTTCGATGTTGATGAAGCGGGTTCCAAAGAAGAGAGGAAGGCCAAAGAAGGACGCTAGTACATTAACTCCACAACATCAAGGTGACAATTATCAAGCTATTCCCAATATTGATGAACTACCGGTTCCAAATAAGAGAGGAAGGCCAAAGAAGAAGGCTAGTACACCAACTCCACAACAACAAGATGATAATTCCCAAGCTATTCCCAACGTTGATGAACTACCCGTTCAAAAGAAAAGAGGAATTTTGAAGAAGGAAGATAGTACATCAACTCCACAACAACAAGATGACAATTCCAAAGATATTCTCAACATTGAGGAAGCATCGGTTTATCCAAATAGAGGAAGGAAATTGAAGGTTATGTCTCCGGAAATTGCAGAAGATGGTATGGAGATAATAAAAAAAGCAAGAGGTAATATGATAACCCCAAGAGTTCCGAAAACTGGTAAGATGCACCGAATCGAACTTGTCATACAATTAATATAAGAATATATGAAGCATTTTCCCGAGATCATTCGTGTATATGTTATATCAACAGACGATGTGGATGAAGATAGAAATTGTGGTTATTATGTTGTGACCGAGCAATTAGGATACTCACATTCGACGGATCAAGTGGGGATGACACAATGCTAATAAAAAAGAGTGCGTTTGGCCGCCACATAAATCAAAAGGAAGAGTTTATATGAAATAACTGTGGATAATGAACATGAATTCAATGATTGGCACACTCATGTACTAGGGACAAAGGAACCCATACACTTCCTTCCGTTGATTTATTGGATGAAAATATTGGTGTGTGGGCATCTCATAGCAGATATATTTAACTATGTGGTTCATTATTTTAGGTCTGGGACGAGCACTACATTTACACCAAAACTTCAGGTGTATGAAGGGTCGTTGAAGAAAAGAAGAATTGTTATGGCGTTCGTGAACGAGAACCATTTTATCGGTCTCAAGTTAAATGAAAATTATCATTACCACAGATTTGTGTGTATACTAAAATACTGACTGTAATGCTCAATCACTCTAATAGTTGGATGAAAAAAGTACGAGAAGAATCACCAATTGTGGGATGCTTTAAGTTTATCCATGAAGCTGATGCGTGTAGTAAGTGTATAAAAGTACTCAATATATTTCCCACTAATTAACAGGTAATATAGTGGTAGTAAGGATCATTTCCACATAGAGCTGTGTAGTTGAGATGTTATTTGGATTAGCAAAACTATAATAAAAATAAACACTAAAGAGGAGGATTGGTTTAATTACTAAGAATATAATAAAAAGGAAGAGATGATTAAGGAGTCCTTCGTCGTTACCAAACGTTGATTGAATTATTATACTTATCTATCTTTCGTCAGAATCATTCATCACCAACTGTAAAATAACAATAATCCCAGCTATCCCAAAACTCCTTGTGTCACTAGATACGGAAGCGCTCGACTACCAGATTAAATCCATCCATTCCACCAATAATAAGTTCTCAAGGTGTAATCCAGTCGAATGCATTATGGTGGTCTTAAAATTTAAGCAAGAGTCAGCATTGTTTTTCCTAGAAAACTATCAGACGGTATATACTTAACATGTTTCATGCATGTCGACCATAGCCTTTTAGTGAAATGGTTGTTACGTAAGGCTAAGTCGGTATTTTTGTAATTGTTAACAGGAACGCCGATAAATTATCGGTATATCGTTGGTAGTAAAAAACACTACCGACTCATGCCCAAATAATATATAATAAAATATATGCTTTTTCGGCACAATTGACTTTTACATATTTGGTAAAAAGGACAATGCCAACTTCAGCTGAAAAGAATACAGAAAAAAGTATGTAAAAATTATAAGTATGTGAAGCTTACAATGTCGACTGAAAATTCTACCATGCCGACATAACTGTCGGCATTGAATTGATAAAAATATACTATGCCGACTTCTTCCTAAAAGATTACATAAAAAATTAACTATGAAAATTTTAAGTATGTGAACAACATAATGCCGACAGAGGAGTCGACAATACCAACAATAGAGTATACTATGTCAAATCATTAACAATTTAAACCCTTTCTATTACTTAACTTAATTAAACAGCCACATTACAAGAACATTACAACCCAAATCATAATCAATCCGCATTACAACAACCTATTAAACACATTATATTTATTTTTTCTCGGTGCGAGACTCAACTATTTTGGCAGCTTCGAAATGATAAAATAACTCTCTTCTCCATTTGGTATATGCAGCCTGTGCCGCAAACCAGTCCCCCTAGCAAGAAACTCGTTGTACTTGTAGCACCATTTTTTCCCATGAATAGTCCTTGAAGAAACATAGTCTTGACCGTAATCAAAACATAGTTTCTTGTACTTACCGTCCAACTTGGGAATGAAAGGTCATGTTTTAACTTGTGTTTATACCTAAAAATTGCTCTCAGGAAAAATAATATACTGTAGAAGTACTTTTCGAGGATCAAAATTGTACAAAACAAATCCAAATAAGTAGTATATTTGTGTTTGTTCTGCTTCGGTTACAAAGAGAGAAGATGTGTTGATCTTAGGGGAGGGAAGCAAAGAAATTTGAAGGAATTGTGTGTTGTGGTAGAAAAATAGCAGAGCTTGTGAGAATGTTTTTCTATCTCTTCTCCGTCTGTGACTTGTTTCTTGTTGTTCTGAAATTGGCTAAGCAACCTATTTATAATATTTTGAGACCACACACTTTCCTTGTAAAGTAGTGGTAGTTGTGGGGAGATGGAGAAGCGGAGGTTGTGGGAATAACCGTCCACTTTGTCTCTGGAAACTTCTTAGACCATGACTCAAGTATCTCTTCAACCGCTCCAACTTACCACTTACTTTATAACTTCCTTGTCATAGGGTAGTGCTACACCCATGTTGTTGTAAACCGCCAGACCAAAACCCCATATTTTATCCCCCCTATTGTAATATGATTTGATTTCTCGTAAGAGTTGGTGGGGTCATGGCTTCAAAGCCATGAGCCTTGTTGTGAAATAATATTTCTAGTAGACTTTATGTCAATTTTTTCGTAGTAATGGCTTAAGTAATAGTACTAGCTTGAGTGAAAAATGGTTCTAGCTTGAACGAAAGGATGACGTGGAAGAAGCGTGGCGCGGTAGCAAATAAGTGCGGGACCCACCAACAATGGAGTGTGGTGCGCGGAAATGGAGCGTGGGCCCAGCAATGGTCGCGGTAGTAGCAATGGTTGCGGCAGTGGAGCGTGGGCCCAGCAATGGTCGTGGCAGCAGCACAGGCGCGTGGCCGCAACAATGGAGCTTGGCGGGGCGACAATGAAGAGTACAACAACACAGAGCGCGCGCGCTGCGGCCAACGTTGTTGTGGCCCACTTATTCTATTGTTGTGACTAGCACTTCTCCGTAACTTTAGCTTCACGGCTTTAGTAGATCTAGTTTCGTAGCTTTGGTAGCTCTATGGCCTTGGTTGACTTTATTGCTTTTTTCTCTTTTATTATTTTGACACATTTGTGCTAGAAACGTGGATAGGGCTTACTAAAGCTTGTATTCATTGTTGTCAGAGCTATTTCCTATATGCTATTATTTATTGATATTGACTAATGTCATGACCATGATTATGGCCTATTTGGGGTTTCTCAGTCTTGTGATATTTAATTGTTTGACATTTATGCCTAACTTTTGTACAGTGCATACAAAAAACGTTTATTCATTGTTGTTAGAGCTATTGCCTATATGCTTGATGCGACTCTGATGCATATAATTAGCACTACTATTCAGATATGGTGTATCCTTTATTCTGAATGTTCGCAATTTTTGTATAATCAGTATACTATGTTTTATACAAGTAGTTTGCATGGATGCACATGAAATAACGAGGTTTTTATTTCACAAAGCTCTGAAATTTCTCTGGTGCATACATGTGCCAAAGAGCTACAAGGATGGTTTATTCATGAGTTGAATATGCATTCTCAATTCTCTTACGAAATGTAAGATATCAGTAATATTCATAATTCTGACGCTCGTCAGGAATTCGTTTATTATATATTGGCAGCCAGGTAAGGTAACTTTTACAATTCATGCCCTTGTCAAAAAACCACCATCAACATTAAGTCTCATGCTTAGAGCAAAACGGGTAATATTGCGTGGTAAACACTAGATGGTGGTATGCTAGACGAGATAAAATATGACTTTTATCATTTAATGGTTAGAGATTACTCAAAGAGTAGCAGTTTGCTGAGAAAGTTTTGCTCTTTCTGCGATTGTACTCTTAGGTATTTGGAGGATTGCTAAGGCTTGCTAAGGATGGCGCTTGTTAGTGTTGTGGCCATTGCCTGCACACCGGTAGCGTTGGCATTCATTAATATCGTGGCCATATTTATGGCCTGTTTAGGATTTCTCAATCATGTGAGATTTTAATATTAACATTTATGCTTAACGTTTATGAAGTTCATACAAAACATTTTCAATAAATTCAGCCGTGGAAGTTTTCTTCTTGAGATAATGCTTGATGCGACTCTGCAATTAGATGGTATGCATCTAATTAGCATTTTTTATTCAAATATGGTATATTATCCATTCTGAATGTTCGATGTTGTTTTGAAATTAGATGGTATGCATCTAATTTAGCGATCCTTATTCAGATATGGCATAGCATCTGTTTTTAATATTCGCAATTATGTATAACCAATATATTCTATTTTATACAAATAGTTTGCATGGATGCACATTAAATAACGATGGTTTATTCGGGTAAAGCCCTGAAGTTTCACGGGTGCATACATACATAAAAGAGCTACTAGGCCAATGCATCTATGAGTTAAAGACGCATTTCTCAATTCTCTTGCGGAATGTAAGATAACTATAAATTAAAGATGCATTTCTCAATTCTCTTGCGGAATGTGAGATAACTATGAATTAAAGACGCATTTCTCAATTCTCTTGCGGAATGTAAGATAACTATGCATCCATAATCCTGATGCTCGTCAGAATTTTATCATTCTCAATTTTCATGCAGAATGTAGGATAAGAGTACATCTCAATAATTCTGATGTTTGTCATAATTTTATACGTATTTATTTCATGCTTCTGCAGCCAGGAAAAATAAATTAAAATAAATCAACGAGCTTAGTTGTAGGATTTCACCAGGAATTCTGATTTGACGACACTCTGATGATGTAAAATAATCGCTGAAGGAGTGATAGTTGATGTAGTTGTGCCTGTAGGATGATAGAGCGTTGTCTGGGAATATGAGCTTCTTGAAGACGCTATCTCTGTGAATGATATCCCAGACCAATTGTGAAATCCTTTGTTCTGTGGATGAGGCTAGCACTGGAGGTGGTGACATCGTGAGTATGTTGGTATCGTGAGATCTCCAACATGATGCGACGTAAGTGGGGACCTCAGTAGAAGTAATTTCATGGCAAGTGATCCCTTGTGATAGGCTTCATGGATCATAACAAATGGTGACGGCCTCATGGTTTTGCGTTTCTTACACATTTAAGAGCACTTTTAACTCGTGCATGATGTTGACTCATCATAGCCATATTTCCGGATAAGATGAATTCCTGACAGCAGCTTGTAAGCCCATATGCCAGATATTGAGAGGAGAAGCTTGAATCTGAAATGGCCGGGACTTTTGAGTGTTCATTGTGCATTGGAGATTGTCACAGATGCCTTGTTATCGTGATAGTTGAGATGAGTATCATAACCACGAATAATGTATGCAAGGACTTGCTTAGAGCATTAGGGGAATTGATGGTGTCACCTTGAGAATTCCGATTTCAGTGTGTAAGCTGTGGAGGTACTGACGTACAGATGCTTTCATCGTGATGTTACTATCGTTTTCGATTAAATACTCTGGTCGAAGAAGGTGACTGTGTTAAATCTCTAAAATGGAAGAAGTCTTCAGTCTCTAAGTGTAGCTACTTTGGTCTATTGTTCGATGATGGATGATTTGATAGTATCATCATGAATCTATGCCTCTGGGGTCTGATCAGGTAAGGGAAGCCAGGAAGGTTGATATCTTCTATTATTGTTGTTGTCTTTGCACACCATGGATGTAGCAAGAAATTGAATTGAAGTTGGAGTCCTTAATGGTTTCTGGGTTATTGAGTCACAACTGGGATGTTTTCGTGAGCATTGACTAAATGATATTGCGTCTTATCCCGACCCTTTGGCTTATAAGCTTGTTTTACCCCTTTCTAGATGTGATGCTATAATGCTTGAAATGTTTATATAGGTAAACTCCTCTGAAGACGTCGAGGGAGAAAAGGATCAGATGAAAGATGTCATGTTGCCGACGCGGTGCCATAGGTGTCTTCAAAGACTATGTTCCAAGATGCATCTCTTGAGCCATCTTCTGAATCCTTGATTGTTATAAGATGTATTGCGGCGAGCAGTCCCCTGTCGCACTTCTCTTTGATTTCTGAAGTTATGTTTTCTGGAGTAGGCTTGTGATGCGTCTCATTCTTGTCAGGGATTGCAGGTGTCTATCAGATATGACGACGTAGTTGGAGAGATGAATATACCTTTGTGGCATGTCTTTGGAAAGTAAAGGGCCTTGTCTAGGTTGTGAGTCTCTTGTTGAAAATCTGTCATAGGCTAGAGAGGCTTTTGACATCAATGGGATCTTATGTAAATCTTCAGTCCCCAAGTGTGATTCTTGTGATCCTTCAGATGTAGTTGTGGAAGATGATGCTCCAAGTGGTTCTGTTGCGTAATATGCCAAAACTGCACCAACTGAGTATCCGAACTCTGGAGTTGACTTTGACTTTAAGTTTGACAGGAGACGGGCCTTGGAGGAAGTCGAGACGGCTAAACTTCTTGTCAGATGGCTTTCTCGTCATATGAGAGCCATGCTGAGAATTTGAAGGAAGTAGGTGCATTTTTGGCTTGGAAGTGACTACTAAAGCTAGAGATGATGCTGAAAGAATATCCTGAGAGCCGAGGCTTTCCAGTGAAGCCCATGCACAGGCGGAGAGAGCATATGTTGATGGCGCCGAATTAATCTCCAGAGATCATTTCTAAGTAGTAGGTTTTGAGGATTTTTATGTGTTTCTGAGATACCCGATTTTTCTGTGGTTTTATTTTGGGATTTTGAGTAAGCATATTTTGAATGGCTTGCAAGGATTTTCTAGATATAGAAATAATACCTTTTTCAATTTAATAAATTGAAATCCTAAGTATGAATGCAAGGCAATGCAAACATTTTGGAGGAATTACAAATGTTGCGCAAAACAAGGAAATATTGCTAGGGGTGGCGAGGTGCTTAAGTCTTGATATCTTTTTCAGGGGTGGTGGAGTGTTTAAGCCTTGATAGCTTTAAGCCACTTTCCATGTACGACTACCCCTGTTGGCCTATTAGTAGTGACGAATTTGTAGCATCCACATAATATAACTTTAATGATCAAATATGGCTTTTCTTCAGGAGAGGCAGTAGTGTCTCTGATTTGGAAAAGATTGGGTTTCGGTATCTCAGGTTGATGACACATTCCAGAGTGATTGGATTTTAATTTTCTCAGTAGGGATAACTCTATTCATTTAATAAACTTTTGAAAAGGATCATCTTCCTCTTCAAACCGTCAGGTCATGGTGGGGTCGGCACTCGTGTCAAGTCCCCAAGGCTTAATGGGACGCAGGACAACTAGTTGTAAAAAGGGTTGTTAAACAAGACTTACTTGTAGGCGAAATCCATGGGTGTATAACATCACCTTTCCTTTATCCAATCGTTTAGTGTCCATACCCATTGGCTTTTGATGTTCTGGAAATAAGCAGTCTTTAAACTCCGTTGGCTTGTTGGCGCCTACAGGTGGGTCCCTTGGTGATAATTTCTCCAGAGTTTCGTCGAACCTGGATTTGTTTATGTGGGTTTACAGACGCTTCAAATCCATGTCGTAGTTTATTTTACATGGTTGTTGCCGATGAAGTGGTAGCAGATGGTGCTGATGCTGGAAACAACAAATTGTGTTGGCGCTGGAAGCAGCAAATGACGATGGTACTGGCAGCAACAAATGACGTTGGCGCTGGCAACAACAAATGGTGTTGGCACTGGCAGCATCAGATGGGGTTGTGCCAGCTAGTACAAGAGATCACTTGACGTTGATGGTCGCCTCAATTAGTGCTTTCTCAACTTGGTATCCTTGAGGCAAGCAGTGGTGAGAAGTTCCCAGCTAGGCTTCTCCTGAGTCATCTTGTGGGATGATCGACGATTTTGTGGATGTGACAGTATTTTGGACTTGATAGATCCTCTTTGGTTGTTGGATGTTGCACAGATGGTAACTTGAAAGCTCCATTTTGTATCCATAATTCCAGCAGTTCGAGGACCTCTCCCATGGGAAGGGGAAAATCTGGGATTGTTAGATCCGGCTTGTTTCGTTGTGGCTGATGTGGAGTCTCGGTTTAACTTTGTATTTGAATTGATGCCTGCGTCGAGGTTGGAAATGGAGTTGTAACTGATGTAAAACATTTAATCCTTGACACTTGTGAAGGTGCATCCTTACTCTTGGCTCATTTACCATTGATAACCCTTATGGACGGTTCGACGAAGTATTGCTTGTTGATCAGTCGTCTATTTCCACCGTTGTCGTCGTGGATTCTTTTAATGACGTGCCTTGTTTTCTTCCACAAGAATGTAGCAGTTTTACAGTTTGTTGGGAAACCTTTTGGAGATCAGAAAATGTCAGAAAATATAGATTTTCCAACAAATATTTGCAGAATGGAATTTTGCTCTTATTTTAAGGATGTTGATTGCAGTGTGTGAAATCCGACAAGATTTTTTTTTCAACCCAACGAGGTTGTTCCAAGTATTCACAAGCAGTAAAGGAAGGCTGATCTTTTCTTTCCAATTCTCGTTCAACATGGGTACGTAATTCGTCTTCGTCATCATGGAGCCTAGAAGAAAAATCAACACCATCGGCGTTGATCCTAAAATCAGTAGTATTCCCCCATGATGAATGCGTGTTGGCTCCCTCGACAACTGATCTGTAAGAACTCTCAAAATAGGAAACATCTCGTTCAGGATCTTGATAATATTAGTTTGATTTGTGATGATATCATTTAGAATTTTTACAAGATCACCTATAATGATCGGGCTTTGAGCATCCATAGCTTCCAAGGGAGTTTGAGCAGGCAAGATGAATTCTGGAGTAATACGAGGGACCCCGCAAGCGTTGTAATCTATGGAATTGAGATTGGTTGCTAGACCTGAATTGATGTTAGTCTATGAACCAGACTTAAGACCCACATTTTTTTTTCAGACAATTGAAGAATTGATTTCATATAGTTGAAGAATAGGATTCGTGACCGATAGATTGATCTCCCACTGTGGTCACCAATTGTTTGTACCTAATAATTGATTCTAGGAAAAACAATATACTGTAGAAGTACTTTATTTAGATTCGGAAACCAAAATCGTAAAAAACAAGCCTAAACCACGACAGTAGCCGTTCCGCTCTGCTTAAGTCATAATGATAGGATATAGGTTGATCTTAGAGGAAGGAAGCAAAGAAAGCTGAAGAAAACGAGTGTGTTGAATTGTGTGTAGAGTTGTAGAACTACTGAGAAAAGTAACAGAGCTTAACAGATTCGTAAGCTTGTTCTGTTTCCAAATGGGCTAAAGAGCCTGTTTATAATAATAAAGAGCTCACACGTTTTTTTATAAAATTGTGGAGATAGTGAAGAGGTGAAGAAATGAAAGTCGTGGGGTTAATGTCTTAACCGCCTTGGAATCTTTGAGAAAACATTATTCCACTACTTCATTTACTGCTTCAGTCTTCCCACTAATTTATAACTTCCTGATCATGGGATGTCATTATTCCCATGTTGCTATAACCACCAGAACAAAACCTCATGTTTTATCCCCCCATTATGTTTTGATTTCTTGTAGATTTAGTGGAGTTGTAGACTCAAAACACGCGTGAGTTTGTTGTGCAATACTAACACGAGCATAGATGCATGAGTGAAGAGATGAAGAGCTGAAAGACTCGCAAATGGGGAGAAGAAGTGCTAGCGTCGCTACTTGGAGTGCTAAGTGCTTAGTGCCTGTGCTAGCACGGACGCTAGTGTTGCTGGTAGCGCTAAGTTCTTAGCGCCTATGCTAGCACATGCGTTAGCACCAATGCTAGTGCTACCAACAGCACTCCTAGTGCTTGTTAGCCCTCTGTTAGTTTTTTAACTTTTTGTCTTTTTCTTGTCCTTTTGGCACATGTACATGTGATATTTACTTGTGGTGGGACTGTGGCTAAAGTTCACCAAGGCTAGCACTAGCTAGTTTCATGGTTATTGTATGTGCACCACTAGATTTGACATTCGTTAATGTCGTGGCTATGTTTATGGCCTATTTTGAGTTTCTCAGTCGTATGAGATTTTAATGTTAGCATTGTGCTTAAATTTTATGCAGTGCATTCAGAACATATTCAAGAGATTCATCCATGGAAGTTTGCAATCTTGAGATTATGCTTAATGCGACTCTATAATTAGATGGTATGCATCTAAATTAGCGTTTTTATCCAGATATGGGGTAGCCTCTATTCTGAACATCCGAAATTTTGTATAATAAGTGTTTGATTAACACAAATGGTTTATATGAATCCACATGAAATAACGAGGGTTTAGCCGGGTAAAGCCCTGAAATTCTGGAAGTGCATAAATATATAAAGATTTACAAAGCTAATTTATCCATGAGTTGAATGTGCATTCTCAATTCTCTTTCGAAATGTAAGATAACAGTGATGTTCATAATTCTGATGCTCATCAGAAATTAATGTATATTTATTTCATGTTTCTGCAGCTACGCGAAAAATAGTATTTTAAGAGAAGTACCACAATTTTCTCTCTTGTCAAAAATACACCATCAACATTAAGTCTCTTGCTTAGCGCGGAACGAGTAATGTTGCGTGGTAAGCACTAGATGGTGGTCTGTTAGACGAAGTAAAATATGACTTTTATTGTTTAATAGTTAGATATCACTAGAAGAGTAGCAGTTGACTGAGCAATTTTTGCTCTTTTCACGATTCTACTCTTAGTTATATCGAGTGTTCTTCTTCTATGTTAACAACAACGTGAAGATATTTTGAACATTAGTTGGTTGTAGAGAGTGTTGAGGCAGTGCTGCCGTCAGAATCACCAAGATGAGTTTTATCGAATTGCTGTCATTCAGAATACTAAGATGATTAAAACCCGAGCTTTGATATATGGAACAAGTTTAAGGAATTCAGCCGTGGAAGTTCTGCGACTTGAAGCAAGTTCAATTGTGGAGTGTTTAACTTTTATGCAGTGCATACGGAATATATTCAAGAGATTCAACCGTGGAAGTTTGCAAATTGAGATTATGCTCGATGCGACTGTGCAATTAGATGGTATGCATCTAATTAGGGTTTTTATTCATTTATGCAATCGCCTCTATTCTGAATGTTTACAATTTTGTATAACCAGTGCTCTGTTTTATGCAAGTAGTTCGTAATTCTGTATAACCAGTGTTCTGTTTGTACAAGTAGTTTGCATGGATGCACGAAAAATTACGAGGGTTTAGCCGGGTAAAACCCTAAAATTTGCGGGCGTATATATATGCAAAAATATGTGAAGCGAGTATAAGGAATTCAGTCGTAGAATTATTGCAACTGATAACTCATTCAGTGTTATGTATAATCAGAGATCTTATGGACAGGAATAACGGTCGTCACCACTGACGTTCTGAAGACGTTATCGCACTATACTAGTGGTCATGCTAGGAGCCGTCCAATTGTTCTTGATTCTATATAAAATTTGATACTGAGTGGCACAGTATAATATATAGAATATTTAAAGATCAAAGCTGAGAAACTCTAATATTGTTGTTATATATTTTGTTTGAAGAAATTAGCCGAAATTTCCTATAGCGAGGGTTTCGTGATATAAAATATGGATTTTAATAAAAAATTAGTTTAAGGGTAATTATTTAGCTCTATTTTCTTCAGGCATGTCCTTCACGTATAATTGGACTTTGGATATATTAGACCCCCCGTGAATAAGCAGCAAACATTAGTGCTTGGAGTTTGAGTATCTTCTATGAAGGATGCATTGTGCCATTCTCCACCGATTGTCGTTAATTTCCGAGTTTACAGGATGTCGGTGTAACAGTAGGAGCGACAACGAGTAGAGAAGCTTGTGGTGGTATGTGGTGTTACCGTGAGGATATGAGCTTCTTGAAGACACTAGTGTGAAATCTTATTACCATGGAATAACCTTTGTCTGGTAGAATATCCTTTGATCTATGGGTGAGGCTATCGCTGGAGGTGTTGACGTCGTGATATCCCCAACATGATGCAAAATAAGTGGGGACCTCAATAGAAGTTAGGACTTCATGAAAAGTGCTCTCTTGTGATGGGCTTCATGGCTTGGCGTTTCTTACACATTTCAGAACACATCTGACTCATGTGTGATGTTGACTTATCATAACCATATTTCTGGAGAAGTTGAATTCTTGAAAATAGCTTGTAAGCCGATATACCAGATGTTGAGAGTTGAAATTTGAGTCTGAAATGGTCAAGCTTTTGAGTGTTCATTGCGTACTGGAGATTGTCGTAGCATGAGAATGTAGAGGACAAGGTTAGAATTGAAGACACTACTTGTTCAAATAAGGTTCAATCATCTCCATGTCATTATGAGGATGAAGATAGTAGTGATGAAGAATTTGAAATTCGTAGTCATAATGATTAGGAAATTATTACACCAGTTGAGCTTCATGAGAATAATGATGTTTCTAGTTCCAATCCTAATAATGTTGATAATTATTTACTTATTCAAGAATAAAGGGATTTAACTAGAGATACCATTGTTTAGAGGGTGAAATATTTCCTTATTATTATGAAGACGATGATGGATTAGAGGAACGAGTTTGTCATGAGACTAGTAATTTAGAGTCTAACGATTCAAAAATAATAGTTTCTGATGAAGAGGATATACTCGTAGAGGTTTTAAATATGACATAAACTGTAGGAATATTCATGATCCTTTACAAAACACTGTGTTTAACAATCCATTATATGAATGTGATGAACCTCTTAGGATCACTTATTTAGAAGAAGATGCTTTTAGGAACATCTTGGATAACCCATTGTTTGGTTTTGATGATAATGTTCTTTTGGATCACTTGGGTAACCATTCCTCAGAAGAAATTGAGCGTAGTTCTGACCTTAAGGACATTAGAGCCCAATCAATAGTTTTTGGTCCATCTGAGAGTAATGTCCACCCTAAGTTTGGGGGTACCAATGACTCTTATGATTTTAAAGTATCCCTTCTTAAAGTCCCTCACTCGGGATTTGACATATGTGCCTCTACCATTTTAAGAGATTATCTTCAAGAACTATTTCCCGAGCTTGATTTTGTCCAAAATGAAATTTTGTTGTTAGAAACCCATCCTCTGGTTGATGCGGCTTACCCAGGTGATAATACCATAACTGGATTTGTTGTCCCACAAAAAAAATTCTACCAAATGTGGGAACATCTGAACTCCATATTTGTCAATTTAAACTTTGGAACCAAACATGAATATTTGAGGAATTTTAAATCGATACATTTTCATGAGAATGACTTCATATAGTCCATTTTAATCATAAATATAATACAAATATGAATGACTTAAAGGATCATATTTATTCAGATTATTGTTATATGATTCGTAAATTGTGACTAATCCTTTCTTAGTATGGCTGAAGAATTTAAACTTAACGCTCTATGGGAGGCAACCCATATGCTTTTGGTACATGGTGCTGGTAATATCTTTCCTTTTCTCTTTTACTTTTTTCATGCTTTCATTCATTTATCTTTAGAATATCGAGGACTCTGTTCAATTTAAGTTTGGGGGTAAGGGAATTTTTTAAAAAAATTTAATTGTACCAAAAACTCCAAAATCTAGAAACTTGTAAACAATTCAGGATGACACCAATCATTCTAGGTAGATGGAAACAAAATTCTTGTCTATAGAAGTTTGTGTACCCAGCTAAATGGTTTATTCATAAAAGGATAGAGCTCAGGTGTGTGTTCTCGGAATTGAGCTCATATTTGACTTAGAAATAACACGATAGTCGTCACCATATCTCGGAGTCGTCACCATATCACGTTCTTTTTTATTTTTGTATCTTTTTATGTTTCTCTAAGTGATTTGGTGGGACACTAGTTCGTCTTGTTGTCGCCAGGATAAAGTAGAGTGAATGATTGAGATCAAGCCCCATTATTTTAATTGAACTTGACCAATAATAATTAAAAAAAAATGACACTTGAATAGAAATATGTGTGGGTTCTCCCTGTCTCCGTCGTCTAAGCAAGCGTGGAACGCAGGATCCATGAGAAATATCATGTAATTTGATGACAAGGAGCATGCCCTTAGATTCAAAAGTTCTAATCATCTTGTCGACAAAAAAAAGATATAAAAAACACATACACACACACACACACACATATATATATATATATATATATATATATATATATATATATATATATATCAATAAATCGACCGTTGGGGCCCTTGTATATACCAGCTGAGTTGATACTAGAATTAGGATTCAGATCAGTGGGTGCGTATCTCAATCCATCAAGGTACATCTTGGCACGATGTTCATACAGATATTCTGGGAAACACCATTCACCTTGGTTAACATATGCACACTTTTATCTCCATGTTCATCTTTTTAATCTATTCATGTGATTGTGGTTTGTTAAATTATGAGTATTGTGGTTCATTGTACGACTTTCTGAGTATAGCTTTGTTTTCTTTTATATGAATTTTAGTACGCTTGAGTGCAAACTCGTGTATAACAATTGGATTCATATAGGGTAATGATTCCCATAGCCAAAGAATTTAGTATCCAACTAAATAGCATGTTTAGTGTATCATCAATCGTTCACAGGTAGCTAGGAGTTGGAGTAAAGGTTTTGTGGGTATACCTCTTGTAAACCCTCACGAGACAAAACTCGTCCACTAGGGCCACCTAGAGGTTTAAAGGCTTGTTGCACACACTAAGTGCAACCGTGATGCCTGCGACAGTGAGTTCGGATTTTTATTTTATTTTTCTAGATTAGATTTGCTCGAGGACTAGCAAAATATAAGTTTAGGGGTATTTGATAGACACATTTTTGTGTCTTAATTGTTCTCAGATTTAGATTATTATTTCTTAGTTTATGTACTAATATTATTATTTTGTATGTTTTTAGGTATTTTTGGAAGAATAAACAATTACGAAAAAATCGTCTTAAAAGTGTTAAAGGCACCCAAGCTTTGGTTATGTGCACCTATCCTTTTAATTTCAAACATTAATTTGGCAGCAAAAATCTTTCTCTCAACTGCGTGAATTCTTGATCGAGATTTGGAGGATATTTTTGGGATTTAAGAAAAAGATATATTCTTGTCTTAATAAGGAAAGTTCCTACATAATTTTTGGAAACGATAAAAAAATCAGAAGCAAATCAAAAAAAAATATTCTCATATTTGTTTCTCGGAGAAAATAACATAGAGAAAGAAATATACTCGTGACTTCCTACCTATTATCGCATAATATTCCTTCCATATTAATCTTCAAGACAACTAAAGCAACAAAATCAACGAAAGAGGGAAAATCAAAACAGAATCAAGATATGATAATAATCGAGAATAAAAAAAAAGGTCGAGAATAATTTTTGCATTAAAAGAAAAGATTTGGGAAGATATATGAGATGATGAAGAGTTATAATAATGTTCTATTATAAATAGGGTGGTCGAGAGAACATTTGGGAGGCTTGCTGCAAGCCATATTGTGAGGAAAAATAATTCAGAAAAAAAATTCAACTGCTCGTGAAGAAAAAGAGGAAGAATATAAGGCTCCTCAGAACTGTCATTTAACACATTCCCTATTCTTTTATATTTTCTAGCTTTAACAACGTTTGTGTAAATAGTTTTTGCGACATTCTGAGTTTAAGGCAAGCAAAATTTGTCATTAAGTAATTCAATACTTTCGATAGCTTCAACGACGAAAGTGGTCCGTTCTTGTTTTAACTACGCCTGAAATGAGTCGTAGGTTCATTAAACATTCTTTGTAAGCATTTTTCCTTAATGAATACTTTTGTTAATTGTTTTTTTTTTCATTTTCTTCTCCATGAGTAGCTAGTCATTTTTCTAGCGTGTAGGAGGAAGCTATTTTTAATATGTAATTATTACTCCCTCCGTTTATAAGAAATATGCAAGGTTTCCTTTTTTGGGTATATCAAAAAATAGGCTGGTTTCCTTAAATGGAAAGTCAAATATTGTAACTTTACTACTTTTTCCACAATAGGGACCACATCTCTCTCCTTTAACAAGCTAGGGGACCATTTCTCTCTCCTGTTTTTCTCTTTGAAATATTAAGGAGACCACTTTTTTCTTAAGGGTAAATTAGTGAAAAACATCAATAAAAAGTTCAAATGATTGATTTTCTTATTTCTTGTGCAAAATCAAACAAGCCTATTTTTTAGAAACGGAGGGAGTAGTTTTTAATTTCTTAGACACAATTTACTATATTATTTGTGCTAGTCAATGTTTAGTAATTTCTCTTCTAATAAAACTTCATAATAGTTGTTCTGAATAGTTTTTAAGCTATTGATCTTTTATAAGCGAAGGAGATTATACTTTTGTACAACGATGCAAGTCGTTTAAATATTTTTAAACGTTTTATTTTCCAAATCATGAGATTGGGTTCAACATTGTTTTGAGTAATTTGGGAGTAACTGTTTAAGATAGTAATTGTTAATTTTTTACAAACATCAAAAGTAGTGGAATCCAGACCCTATACTTGTCTTCCTAGTTGATTAATTTTTATAGGTATTCTATCTTTTTATTTATTTAATTTATTCATTAAAAATCATTCTTTTTTTCATAGCATATTAATTAAATAAGAGTTAGAAATTGTAATTCTGAAATTCATGTGGAACGAACCGTACTTGCATACTGTCTCATCGACATCCATGCTCTTGCAGTATAAATTAAAATATCACATCACCCATCATAAGTAAGAGGTTCAAATATCAGTTGTATATATTAACACCAAATATATATAAGAATGAAAGAAGAAAAAAAAGAATACCAGATTAGATAAAATACCAATTGCTTACCAAATTTCTGAGGCAGTTGACAATCTTTAACATCTGCTGCTATGGTACGACCCTTGAATCCCCAACTTCTGAAATGTATATTATTACCACAATCCGGGCTATGTTTCTTCTTGAATCCAACTCAGGCAACCAGGAAAAATAAACCCTAGAAAATCAATACAGCTAGATGTGAAGATATACAATAACAAAACTCAAAACTCAATTTATAAAACTAAATTAAAAACAAACTCATGCTTTAAAACTCCATAATATCCAATGGATTTTTTTCTTCATATTCTTAAGAGAACGTTCTTTCCCAATATAATGAGTTAGAATCGAAAAATCAAAAACAACCAAATTAGGGCTTTTGGATAAACTCATATTACAATTCGATTGAAGAGAATAGAGAGATAGCCTGCTAACGTTTATGAAGAAGAAAATCACAGTTCTAAGGTTTAAAATTGTTGATCCAAATTTGTTACTGAAGATTGGGTTTGATTTCTGGAAGATGAGTTTTCATTTATGAGATAAGGGTTTAGAGATGTAGCTTTTGACTTTTGACAGATTGGGATTGATTTCAAGAAATCTCAGTTTATGAGATAAAGAAAAAAGAGGCAGAAGACGGTTTGAGAGAGAAAGAGAGTTCAGATGAGAAAAATAGAAAGAAAAAAAAAGGTAGGTTTTCAAAGTAGTACCGAAAAATAAATATTTTTTAATCAAAAAAGGTTTCATATGAATCAATATGAAATTATGAAAAAAAAATTTCTAATAGAAAATAATTTATTAAAAACCTTAAATTAGTACTTTTATAAATTAGAATATTTGTTTACCGATGGTTTCACAAAGCCAAAGGAGTTTCATTAGGAAGAATAGTAACAACTGGCATTGAATGTTGTAATAACTCAGCATAATCAATGAGCTTAGGGTACGTACGTGGTAACAGTATATCAAGAGAGGAGGGTGAAAACCCAAATGCTTGGAGCAATCTCAATCGTCTTTTATATGTCCAAAATGTAGATGACCGTTTGATGGTAAAAACACCATTATGTCATTCAAATCCAATGTTCAATCTGGGCCTCCTTGATATATCCAAACTATAGATGACCGTCGATTGAAAAAAACACCATTGTTCCTTATAATATAGATTTTTATTATATTAATAAGATAGAATAAAATGACTAGTGTTATCCCACCCGACACTGTCAGATAGTTATATAAGCTATCCAAATTTTATCCATTTATCATGAGATCATTACCATCCCCCAAATTTCCATCAACTAAAAACAAGAAAATCCTCCCCATTTATTGCAACAACTTGATTTCAAACCAAAAAAGTAGACTTTTGAAAATGAATCCTGGTTTTTTTCGAGAAAAGATATATATATGTCCTTTCCTTTAAACCTAGATAATATGTTTAGTTAGAGCATATAAGTCATCACATGACGTGTTTTTCTTATCCAATAAATCAAGTCATGTCATTAGTGTCAACTGTCATTTCCAGATCATCTACAACCGTATACTCTTATAGTCTGTTTGGATGTCATTCCAGAAATAGCTTTTTGATTTCTGGAAGCGGAAAAGTTAGAAGTTAGTTTGGGTACACAATTTCAGATAGACTTTCAGAAGTAAAAAAGTTAACTTTTTGTGAAGCAAATTTTTTTTGCTTCTGGTATCCAAACATGCTATTAGTCAACCGTGTGTTTTTGTTAGTCCTAATTGTAATGAAGCTATATATAAGCTTCTTCCTCTTTGTAGTTTCTTTATCTGTTTCAATACAACTATTGCATATCAAAAACAATTAATTTTACTTTTTATTTACAACTTATCATAGATCTAAAAGATCTTTCATGTTTGATTTGGTTTGTTGTGGACTGATGAAGGTGATGTAGGTGTTTTCGGTCTCAAGCTAATATCTTTGATTAACTTAAAAAAAGGTGAAGGTCTCAAGCCTTATATTTCAATAATTAAATAAAATGAGAGAAGAATTTAAGTTAATATGTTTGATTTTCTTGTTGAGGTATTAACATACCAAATCAAAAGAAGATTTTTATGTTCTTGCTTATAATATGGTGTTCATGTAATCGAGTGGTAGAGGTGATGGTAGGGGAGGAACCAGGGCTTGAATTCCCCTGGTTCCAGCCACCCCCAAAAGTGCTAAATAACACTTATTTTTTATTATATAATATACTAAAATATAATTTTAAAGTTCAAATTGGGCTCAAGTCAAGTGCAAATTACTAAGCCTGAGCCACCCCAACCTCTAAAACCTAGTTTCTCCATTGAGTGATTGAGGTTTTTTGACGAGGGTAATGGTATATAATATGAAATCAGAGTTTAATTTTCAATTAACATAGGTAAATCAAGGAGATTTTTAAAAGAAAAAAAAAAGAAAAGAAATAGAAGAAAAATTATTGTTAGTGTTTCCGAAATAGATTAAAGATTAGCTAAGACAAAAATAATTGTGTCACAAAGACCTGAAATCATAAACAAAAGTAATACTTCCTCCGTCTCCAGAAAAGTGATATTTTTATTTTTTTTAATTTGTCTTATTTCTTGGGATGGAGATAGTATAACGGAGTTGTCTATAGAATAGGTAGATGTTTATTAAATAATTATCCATTTAATCTAAAACGCAATCTAGAGGTAGATAAGTCTATCGAACGGTTTGAAACCTTTTAGCTTAGGATGCATTTATGCACGACCGTGCAGAACAGAATAACCCGGATAAGATGAAAAAACACCAATTTTGTCTTCATCTTTACATATTAAATTTTCAAAAATAAGAGTTTACCAACAATTTAAAAATATTAAATCGTTCTACATTTTTAGGTATGCATAAAACCATTTATTTTTTTACTAATTTACTAATTTTTTATATTCCAATTTCCTATATTTAAAAATAAAATATTTGGAAGTTAATTTTCAATGTTTGTAAGATAAAATTTGTTGTCCCAATATTTTGGAGGCTATTGAAAAAAACGAATAAATTTTTGGATGTTGTTGCAGACTAAATTTTTTAACAATATATTGAAGAAACAAATTTGTTTCTGCAACATCTACTTATTTAAACATAAATTTTTCTGCAGAAAAAGTTGTTGGGAAAACTATCAAGATGTGATTTCATTTTTCCAACATCTATATAAATCAGGTTATTCGATTTTTTCTTTATCAGTGTAACTTAATTTTCACAATTTTCACTAGTACAAATCTTCACGTAGGTCATGCTTGATCACCGTGTCCATAGGCCTTTAGCCATGGATTTTTTTTCACTCCAAAGGTGTGGTATCAGGTGGCGAGACAACTGGGTACCTTTATGGGTACATAAAATTTGAGTGGCTATTACACATGAATTTTTATGGCAATACCCCTATAACCGTGTCTATATTGTATCCATTATTTTTTTATCTAATCTAATCACGTTGTACTTAGTTTTCACTAAATATCATTAGCGATTTTGATGAAATTAGGTAAAATCGGGTTTAGTTGGATTGAATTTGTGTATAATTAGTCAAAGTAAGTGCGATCTAGTGATGTTGATTGAAAATTGAGTACAATGGATTAAATTAGAGGGAATTGGGTGGATAATTAGTCAAGTATGATCTAGTGATTTTGGTATATTGGAGTGAAATTGAGTAAAATTAGATTCAATTTGTGGATAATCAGTGAAGGTGAGTATTAATGTTATGAAAATTGAGTACAATTGGATTGAATTAGATGGAATTGGGTTGATAACTAGGCAAGTATGATCTAGTAATTTTGATAGAATGAAGTGAAATTGAGTAAAATTGGATTCAATTTATGGATAATCAGTCAAAATAAATGTTATTTAGTGATATTGAGTACAAGTTGATTGAACTAGATGGAATTAGGTGGATAATTAGTCATACTGAGTCTGATCAAGTAACATCGAGTATGAACTAGTGATTTTCATATAATTGAGTGAAATTGAGTAAAAGTGAATTCAACTTGTGAATGATTAGTGAATGTGAGTATTTCTAGTGATATTGAGAGAAAACTGAGTACATCTAGATTGAAAATTTCACTTAATTCATTCCACTTGTACTCAATTTTCACTAAATATCACTAGATCGCACTTACTTTGACTAATTGTCTACAAATTGAATCAAATTTTACTTAAATTTACTCAGTTCCATCAAAATCACTAGATCATACTCAATATCTCTAGATCAGACTCAATATGACTGATTATCCACATAATTACATCTAATTCAATATAATTGTACTCAATTTTCACCAAATATCACAAGATAATACTCACATTCACTAGTTATCTACAAATTGAATCCAATCTTACTCAATTTTACTTTATTACATATAAATCACTAGATCATACTCAGTATCTCTTGATCAAACTTATATGACTGGTTATCAATACATCTAATTCAATCTAGTTGTACTAAACTTTCACTAGATATCACTAGATAATACTCACACTCAATGATATTATCCATAAATTGCCTCTAATCTTACTTAATTCCACTTAATTCCATAAAAGTCACTAGGTCATACCCACTATGGCCCATTATCCACATAATTCCAATAATTCGATCTAGTTGTACTCAAATTTCATTAAGTATCGCTAGATCAGATTCTCTATGAATGATTATCCACTTAATTCCACTTAATTCAATCTAGTTATATAAAATAAGCGACTCTTTATTAGGTTATATGTGAAAAATATCAATTTCTTGTAGGTAATTACATAATTAACACGAATTCATTGCTTATCGACACGTTAAAAATTACAAATTTTGGTCACTTTGTAAAATTCGGTCACAATGCAAATGTTGAATTCGATGGAATTGGATGGATAATAAGTCATAGCGAGGATACATAATATAGTGACCCTAAGTATGGTTAGTAAGTAAGCGTGATCTAGAGAGTTATCCGTATTCACTTATTTCATGAGTTCATACTTTGTTTTATCTCACCTGAATTCATAAGGTTCTTGGAGATTTAAACCAAGTAATTTGATTCATGATTACGGACTTATTTTGACTTTTAATATCGTTCAGTCTTAATGCTTCGAGATTACTTGAATTCATCTTATTAAGAAATTCTTAATGCGTTGAGATTCACTCGACATCATAAGCTACGCTTTAACCAGCAAATGATTACTGATTTAAGCCACCTAGTATATACAAGTATAGGCCACATAAACCAGTGTAATTTGCATCTACACAACCGGTGATAATTATGATCTGTATGATGTTTTTCTGAAAAATAGGAAACCATAATTTATAATCCAACGAGTATAATTGTGATTGCACAAAGTCATACCGAAAATTTAGTATATTCAGTAACAAAAAATTAAATCCAACCCTTAAAAACTTGATTTTTTTTTACCTTCCTTGGAAATTAGTGTTGTTTCTTTATGTATACATATATACAGGTAACACATGTAAGTGCACAAAATGCTTAACATATATATTACGGGTATAAAATTTGAAAATAAACACTCTGAGATTTCATCGAAAATCTCTCAGAAATAAAATTGTCTTAGTGTCCCAGTCTCGGCCAAGACGACACCGAGATCCAAGATTGACTACACTGGTTCTGAGTGAAAAAGGTGTTCCTCAATGGTCAGACATTCCAAGTCGTCAATTAAGATTTATTATTTTTATAGATAGTGAATGTGGTGCTGATATGTTCGAACTCAAATCATTGGTATCATCACCCAATAACTTTATCACCATACTACAAATTTGGTATTATCACCTAATAATTTTACCACCGTGCTACAATGACATCACCATTCGACTAAATTGAGTGGGTTAGTTCATAGTAGTCGTTGTTAGGTGCAAGTGCAACCTTCACCTTCTTTTGTCCGGTAAATGTGTATCTCATTCAAAGAACACTTGATGAGCATTTGATGATGAAGTTGCAGACATATTTTAACTCCACACAAATAACACTAAATTTGATGCAAGACCACAGATCCAAGTAGATTTCAATCAATCTCACAAAGAAAAAGAAAGAACAAATACCATCCGCGAACCAGGAAAGATGAAAAAGATATAATGAAGGAATGACAACAGAAAGTAACCTAGAAAAAAATCGGTGAAAGAAAAAGACACTTTGAATGGGTTATGTTAGTGCCATGGATCATCCCAACCTTTGGGTCCCTCTATTTTAACAAACTCTACTATGGCTTGTACTGCTTCTTGAACCCTATTAGAGAGAGAGTGGTTTCCCCATTCAATCTCAACTTTCTCTGCTCCACCCATTGCTTTGCATAATCTGCACGGGATGATAATAGAAACAAAAAAAGATTTATCACATCATCGGACAGAATTATGGGCTAAACAAAACGTAGACCTACTATCTGTTAGTATACGTGTTACCTTTCTACCAGTGCTTTCTTATCAACATATTCTGGAACATACTCATCAGCCATGGAAAAAATAACCTGCAGTGAATGCACAACTCCAATGTTCATTTATTAAGTAACATAAGCTCCAGTCACTTATCAAAACAAACAAAAAAAAACTCATATTTGATTTTTCCAAATTTGTGATTTCAAATGATATGAACTGATTTTGTCAAATTTACTGATTTTCTGGGTTGGTCCTCAAGTTAGGCTTCCCTAGTTTTTTGCTTAGAAATGTCGGGTAACTTCCACATGATACTCTTAGTCCATGGGTTGTGGGTCTAATGCCCCGAGGCGTTACCTACTCATATCCAACAATATACTTAGTGTGGTATCATATAGCTCGCCATGAAAAGTTAAACTTGTTAACATCATAATGAAGTTGGAACAACTATGTGTTTTCTCCAACAAAAAAATCGAGGAAAAAAAAGGTAGTAGTCTTGCTGATGCTGCCTAACTTATAAGTTACAGCTCAGAATATGGTTCCAAGATTCCCTTACCTGGCAAGGTGTTTGTGACATATGCCCAAGTCTAGTCTTTAGTTGGTCATCAGTAAGATCAGAACTGAACATGTCGTCATCTCCCATGTATGCACATAGTGAGTGATACCTACAAGGTACTTGGTATTCAGAAAGCACAGTATGAAATGTTATGTAGAAGTTATACATATAGCACGATGAAACAAAGTGTAGCATAATGCCAATTCACAGATTTAAGACAAAACAACATGAAGCTTACGCCACTAATTGTCCAGCTAGAAACAACAGTTTCAGACATACTTACTACTCAGGTTTTGCACTAGGCTTAAGTATACAATTTTGGATTTTCCATTCTACTGTCCATTTACTACTTTCGCTATGAACTTAAATTAGTTAACCTAGTTCCACTACCTGGTCTTACACTTGCTCCAAATAAGAAACCATTTCCATTACCTACCTGTAGGCGGAAATAGGGGCATCTGGATTTGCTCGCAGTGGCATTAACTCATCACCTCGACCATCATTTATCATTGTTGACGCCAAGTCGATCATTTCTGCTGTTTCAGGAAGAGTTGCTCTAAGTTCTCGATCACTAACTGGAGCCTGGATCATTCAAATTGGCGTTATTATCTTTTACATATGTGCAGTTGGAACTTAGAAAACTGTTTAGCATATCAAGAAATCACGTGGCAAAAGTTCGAGTGTGAGAGCATGAATTTTGAATCCATATATTTTTGTAATTACAGATTACCCAGCACTTTGAAAAACAAATCAGGTTATTCCGCCAGCATTAACAAAAAAGAATATTAACTTTCTATTAGACAATGGAAATAAAATCAAAATACCTAAATGAACACCGAATGAAACAATGTCACTTGGAGATACCATTTCATCCCAAGAATTTTAGTGCTGCTCTTCAGACTGAATTCCACATAAGATTATCAGAAAGTTGTTCACGGGGTCATTGATGACAAGAGGCGACTAAATACTCTACAGTACAGCATAGCCAAACCCCACAAACTACAGCCAACCCTTCTCTAAAGAAATTTCTAATAACTAAGTTTAACAACTAGAATACCCTGACGCATTTGGCAGAGGGGGGCTTGGGTTAAGACCTAAGACAAATATTTTAGTATGTTTTCACTTGATATATCATCAACAAGTTTTTCTATGAAGTTCAAATATTCAGTAGATAACTCAACAGCCAACTCTTAACACAGATCCTGAAGCAAGGTATATTCGACTCCTAGCTTTCAGAATTTCAATGCCACTAAAAGTTTTTTCATGAGTGCATAAAACTTCCTAAAGCAATTTAGTTATATTACATTTACAACGAACCCTTTACTGCAGACAGGATAGAATTAAGCAATTGTGGAAAAAAAGAAGAAATTTCACTCGTGTACAGTGTACTGATCACTCTTGTAACAGTAGTGTGAAATTCTTAAGAGAAACACCAATTATTGTCAGATTCCACTTTAAAAGACATAGGATATTCAAAAATATGCAGAGACAAACGATACATGAAAGTCACATACCTGAAGAATGGCCGCCCGGACCGCTCGTGAGCATGCAGCATTTGTGCGCAGGTAATGAACAATATCCTAATTGTTGACATGTAACCGTTAAGTATAATTTCTCTGAAGTCTGAAGTCAATTAAAGAAATTCAAAATTTGATAAAGTATATTTTGCAACTATTGTACGTCTCACCTGACATCCAGTACTGTGCCCTACAAGTACAACACCAGTAGAATCTT
Source organism: Papaver californicum (assembly GCA_023531435.1). Taxonomy (NCBI): domain Eukaryota; kingdom Viridiplantae; phylum Streptophyta; class Magnoliopsida; order Ranunculales; family Papaveraceae; genus Papaver; species Papaver californicum. The sequence goes on along the minus strand of JAJJMC010025361.1, from coordinate 6,874,552 downwards.
CTTTATTAATTAAATAGCTGATTAGCTGATCGATCTCCCCAGCATCCTTTGAAACACATACAGCAAGAACATCTCAGATCATGAAATATAACCAAAAAATAATACAGAGCAGATAGACATCTTATGATTCACACACTACTGATTTCACTCTGGAAGTAAGCATGGAAGCACCAGTTTATACATTATAGCCACCAAGCAAGAATCCTGCTCTAATTTGATTATATACCCTCTGGGCAATAACTCCAAGGATGGCTATCGTCACTTTAAGGCATCACAGAGACATCAATCCTAAAATGAGTAGAGGAAAAGGAGGGTTGCATTTTATAAGGTCTAATATATAGTTCGGTGATACGTATCAACAAGGGTCATGTTCTACAAGCAATCGCAATCGAAGTCTAATTCCACAATATGGGTAAAGTAAGAGTCAACACATAACATTTACCAACAGTGAAAGTTGTGTTCTACTAACTAAAGATCAACGATAGTACTCCTCAAACAAATAAACTAGACAGCAAATTATAATACCCAATGAAAACAAAACATTGTGCTAAAATAACAACATTGCCCTAGAAAAAACCTTACCTGTTTCAAGCTTGAGGTACCATATCCAGTATAAGATGATGAAAGCAAAGGCTGGACCAGGGACCATTTTTCCTTTTGCAAAGCAATTGATAGAGGTTCCACATAACTACATACAACAAATGCACAGACAAAATTACCATCCACTATAACACCGCTAACTGCTTGCAAAGGAATATTGCAAATTACATCGTTCAGTCAATTAAAAGTCACAAATTTACTAATCAAAGTAACTATCCACAGCGCGGATAATCAAGCTGACTGACTGCTCAAGTAACATTCAACTCAACTCACACAAAAGAACGACTAAGATTAAAACTATAGCAAGAAATGTGATTAACACTAAAACATACTCAGTAGCTAAAAGACCATCAGTCAATCCACCGATAAAAATGACTTGTTGTTTGAAATCCCCAGTCTTAAATGCAACCTGATTGATAATCAAAAAATCAAATCAAAATTACTCATTCATCAAATCAAAACACCAAAAACAAGAAATTCAAATAACAAAATGATTGGCAAACCTGAGCAGATTTAGGGCCATACTTGAATAGAAATCCATGATTCTTTCGATTAACAGAACCACCACCAATAATTTCTCCTCCTTCACTAGCGATAGCGTCAGTAGCCATCATATTTATAGAGTTTTCGGGTTTAATAGTACTATGACTCCTAACTAGACCCGAAAACCATGATGGAGAAGAAGATGATGAAATCATGGCAATTGATAATCTAATTCTCCTTCCATTACATTACTAAATTGAATCGGAAATTTTCAGATATTCATTAATTGGGTCTGGATTTTGTTTTGTAGAGTTTCCTAGTACTGGAAAGTGAAAAGTCAAGAATCAAAGAGGAGATCTAATTAGTTGAAGAAGTAAGAGGATGAAATCTCTTCCCCTCTCTGTTTGTCTCTGACAATTATTCAGGGACTAAATATATGAAGAAATAGTAATACGGGTTTAATATTAATTGTAGTTTTTATTAAAAACTTTTCTCTTTTCCGGTCATTAATTACCACTTGGGCATCTCCTTCAACAGTATAATTGTCCATCCCTTTCCCTTTAGCGAACAACAAAGCTAGCAGGAAACCTTTAGTCTCGGCACATATGGGAGAAATTTTCTGGAAATAAAACGATTCACATCCTTAAATAAATAGTTTCATCTTCCATAAAATCAAATACAACCCATTAGTTTTCCATCGTTATCCCTTAACTTTTTATTTTTTATTTATAGTTTACATATCATTATACTTCTCATGTCGATTAAGCTGTATAAGTCATAAAATCTCCAAAGAAAATTTTATGACAATTTATTTTTTCTCGTGGGAGTGTTTTTGATACTTTTTGGTCTAGAGGATCTACAAACTTCGGTAATAGTCAAAATTTAATGCTTGAACCCAATTTGGAAACTAGAGAGACTGATCTTTCAACAATTGAAATATCCACATTTAGAGTCTCATTTGTTTTGTTTGATTTGCGTGCGAAGTTAAGTGTAGGGATTTTTTGGATTTATTAGGTCTGACGTTCCTAGATTGTGACTCGAAACATCAAGGCCTTTTAACACGTTACAATAAAGACACATGCGAACATATTTCATGAAGGATGTATCGCCTAATTCCTTGCCAATTGATACAGTTATCGAGGTGAATATACTAGTAAGTCATATACTTAGGAATTTCAGTTTTAAGCATTCAGGAGAATGTAGAGTTTGAGTTTGAAGGATTATTTTGGCATATTGAATTTTATCCTCCTTTTAGTATATTATTCACTTCCATAGGTTAAAAAAAACAACTCAAAAACTCAGTGTCTAGAGATATTTGAGTTACTAGAATGACTTTAAACCTTCAAGGTATATGAGAATTAATCTTGTGATCATAAGAATTGACGTATCTGGAAGATGGTCTATTCATATATGGATGCTTAAACTTAGGTGTTAGAAATAACATGATGGCAATTGAATAGTCAAGATGAATTTGTGCACGCATTTCTCGTAATCTATCATTACCATATCATTTTTCGTCTTTATTTTGTACTTTATATGTTTCTCTAAGACCAAGCACTGTGATGAGCAATTCGCTTGGCTGTAACTTTAATCTATCCAAAGACAAGTATTATGGGGAATCGTTTGGCTATAATCTGGCCCCAAAGCTTTAGCTTGGCTAGAGAAGTGATCCCATCTGATCCTAGCTATAGCCAAGCCATAGAGACGGATACTCAGGATCCATAAAAAAAAAGCATTTTACGGATACAGAGTATCCTTCTCAATAGTAAAACCAAATTCTGTTTTTTACCTTTATTAACTTCTAATATTTATCTTTTAACTATTTTATTTACCCCAAACAAAAATTCATATTATTTCTCCAATTTCCTATCTTAATTAGTCGGTTTTTTACCTATATTAACTCATAATATTTCTCTTTTAACTATTTTATTTACTCCAAAAAAAATTCCTATTATTTCTCCGATTTTCTATCTTAATTATTCGGTTATTTACCTATATTAACTCTTAATATTTCTCTTTTAACTATTTCATTTACTCTAATTTATTTTGTTCTTAATATTTCTTCAATATATTTCTCTTTTAACTATTTTATTTACTCAAATTTCTTTTTTTCAATTATTTCTGTAATATATTTCTCTTTATTAATTTTACATCTACAAAAATAAAAAAATAAAAAAAAGGACTTGGACGGATACCTGGTATCCGTCTAGCACTATTTGGAAGGATACTTAGTATCCATCTCAATAAGCCAAACGATGAATTTTTACCACAGTGCAGTTCTTAGCTCCTTCTTTTGCTTGGCTATAATTAAGTTATAACCAAACAAAAAGGCCTCACCATAGTGTTTGACCTAAATGATTTGGTGGGTCCCTAGTATTGACATGATGCATCTAGGAAAAATTAGATTGGTGGTGTGCCATAAGCCCATATTAAAAAAAAGACAATGAAAAAGAAAAGAAAAAATTGTTGGTCACTATTCTGAAAAGGGATAGTCGAAAATTATTTTATACACCTAAAATAGTGAGCCAAAATAAAAAACCAGGCTTGGTTATATCCATATCGTTAATAGTGAGTTTAAAATATAACGACTCAGTGTGGGTATCAACTCTTTGATTAGGGCTATCAATGGTCCTGGTTTTTCAATTAATGGAAACGAAACCGGACTCGATAAAAACCTCGGGTACCCATCGGTTCTGGGGTATCCTTTGGGTATTAAGAAAACTATCAAAATTTTTCTCAAAAACTTAACATCTTTTTCTTATTTTTTATTTTTTATTTTTTAATGTTCTAAGTAAAAATAAATTATACGAAGAAAAAAAATACAAAATGATAAAAAAATCAAAATTAAAAGTATCTAAATACTCAAAAGTTTGCTAAAATGATAACCTAAAAGTTTGAATAATCGGGTATCCGACGGGTGTTATTCGATTGGACTACATGAGATTTCAGGTCCAAATTGTATTTACCCGTCGGGTATCTAAGTTGTTAATGGGTCCAATTTTAGGGCCCGGAAATCGGATCTGGTTCAATTCCAAGTAATCGAGCACCCGTTGACAGTCCTACGTACCTTTGATGCAATGTGCATGCGGTTTTCCTACCTCAGACACCTTAGAAAGAGACCAATGCATGATCATAGGAATAATCACCTAATTGAAAGAAAAAGGAACATGCGTTCAAAAGATTTAATTATGGTGTCAACATTTAAATTAGGTTACAAGAAATGGGTGAAGGATTCAATTTTTTGAAGTTAGTGCTCCTAATTGTGATTATTATTCAGATATTTTGAGTAGCATTGTTCACCTTAGTCCAAATATGGACATTACATTTATTCTATGTCTTTTCCATAATTTATTTATTCGATTGAAGTCATAGTACATTTACGGGGTGATGTGCATGATGAGTTAAAGAATTGTATAAGTAACAGGGAAGAAAAAAGAAAAGAAAGAAAAAAGCTCAAAGGATTGTCTAAGTTAAGTTGAGCATCCTTATATAAATGACCTACGCGGGTAATGTTGTGGGTGATGACTGGAATTTCATGTGGGATAATGATTTTATGATTACTTAGCGTTAATTACTAATTAACTAGTTGTTTTAGTGTGTATCCCTTATATATCTTTCCTAGTGTACACATATCTATGAATGATGTTAATGGTGAGTTATTTATGATTAATAACTTTTTCTACGGTTTAATTTTTATTGAGTCAAGTTTCATCTAACTTTTTTTATGGTTTTTTTTTCAGAGCCGTGAAGCTTTTATAATAACTTTACCACTAGATGAATGTGTCCTTTTTGGTTCAAACATTCGTTCCATTATAAATAACCTTGATAAAGTGACGAAGGTTGTTGATTCCATATTTGACATAACAAGTAAGTTAAACCTTTGGGGTTCTTGATAGATAAATATAAATGATTTTATTAATGTTGGTGTTTGGGCATAAAATCGAATTAACCCAAAACAACCAAAATCATAACTCAAATCATGAAAAGCAAAGGAAAAGAAATTGAACACAAATCATTTAACGTGGTTCAGTCCTGAATGGTCTACGTCCACGGGTACTGAAATTGAAGGGTTCTTATTCATGAGTTTGTGGATTACAAATATAGAAAGCTCCATTGGAGCTATGGAGATTTTACAGTCAGATCAGTTTCAGAGAAACCTCCCCCCCCCCCAGCAGAAGCCGATCTCTTCTCTCTCCTTCTTTCTTTTCTTTTAAACGAAAATGCTTCAGCTTGGGTCGATGAGTCACCCAACCCTCAATACGTGGCGTCCTCTAATCGTCCCATGTGTCGACCTAATCTCTTCCAGATATTTCCATGTGGCTTCTCCCTATCCGTCCACTTGTCGATCTAATCTTCTTATCATACGGGACTGGTTCGATCCATGTTTCGATCCTTGGTACGATCCCTGGTTCGAATCCTGGTACGATCCGATCCCTGGTACGATCCCTGGTTCGATCCCCGGTACGATCCCTGGTTCGATCCCCAGTACGATCCAATAGCATTTTGATCCATGCATCGGGACATCTTGTGCTCCACTGATATTGCTGCCACGTGTCAGAGCAACTTTTTGGTACTCACAACTTGCCCCCTTTTCTTGTGAGTTATTTGAAGAAAAACTCTTAAGAAAATTTATTTTACGTCTCGCCCGAATCATTATGAGGGGGTTGATGTTGCTTATGC